>ML975306.1:4447-158372 GCA_010015605.1 Decorospora gaudefroyi
GAACCAAGGCCGCTGGGACGACGCTGAGAAGCTAAACGTGCAAGTGATGGAGACTCGCAAGACGAAGCTGGGAGAAGACCATCCCGACACGCTGATTAGCATGCATAATCTTGCCCTCACGCTGCAGTCACAAGCCCGTCACGAAGAAGCTTTTGCACTGATAGAAGAATCCTTTCAGCTGCGCGAGCAGGTTCTTGGCGAAGAACACCCTGATACATAGTCTTCGCTTAACATGCTAAGTAACTAGCGGGCGGAGTGTGAATGAATTAATAGTGAGACAACTTCATTAAATTACCGTTATCTGTAGATCGTAAAGTTGGATGCTGCAGTCGCTATCCGGAAACAAGAGCTGTTTAAGGCAACAAGCTTAGCTCAGGATCGCAGTTCTCAGCCACAGCACGCTACTGCGAGCCACTGCATGCCAAGTGCTACTAGCTGCGCACGTCCGGCTGCACGCATCTCAATGATCTTGTTGTTTGCGCGGAGAAACTGCCGGAATCCTCACGCTTACCCTAAATCAACCTTTCGAGACTGCAGTCTTACCTCCACCATCTCGGCTTCTTTTCCAGCCCACCGAGCTCTCTACAGATATTCGCTGTCGCGAACAGACAAGGGTGTGTAAGAGGAGAATTAGGAGACGGCGTCGATAGAACGAGCGACAGCACGGTTAAAGACGCGTTTTTCGGCGTCAGCGATTAACATGTTAAGAGAACGAGGGCTTTAGGATAGATGCGCATTGCACTTGTTTGTATTCGAGAACACTAGAGACAATCTGAGGGTCCGGAGGAGAAAGCGTCCCGTTGCACTGTGCGTCCCGGCACGCGTGGATCGACATTAATACAACATTATCAAACTAAAAAGGATCCGTCTGCCAAAAGTCCAAATTTGTAGAAGCCACCTGTCCAAAAAACGTCTCATCGAACCCGAACCCATACGAGCCAATCAAGTCATACATATTATACTCATTCGACGGATCCGGCGGAGCCTGGTCGTGCGCGCCCTTCCCCGGATCAAAAACAACCTGCGCAGAAACCGAGGAGGGAGAAGGTACCGGAAACGCAGCCGACGTAGATGCAGCCGCAGACGGGGTAGTACTAGTAGTAGTAGTAGCCGCGACATCAATTCTAGTCAAGAGATCATTGATACCGTGAACGATGTGGCGCGTGATATGTTTCTCATTGAGGTTCTGAGCCACTTTCGCTAGGAACGAGGCGGAGCGTCTGGACAGGGAAAGCACCTGTGCGATATTGAAGTTGAGGCCCAGACCAATGGGTTCGGTAGCCCACAGTTCGGGGGATTGGGCCTGTGCCTGCGCCATGCCGCCCCACGTCTTTGCCATTTTGAGCAAAAAGGTGGCGCTGAAGGCGACCATGGTGTGGGTGAAGATGGGCACGGCTGTCATGGCTTTGCGCAGGTCGGGCTCCTCGAAGATGAGCGTGAGCGTGCTGGTGGCGGCCGAGATGGCGATGTTGGCTGCTTCGCGGCGGTCGTACGAGAGCGATTCGGAGGTTGCGGCGCGGGGGGCGGGCAGCGCGCGTAGGGCGAGGGAATTGAGTTGGAAGCGGGCGAAGTGGTAATACAGGACTACGCCTTTGGACGGGTAGGAGCCAATGGCTGGGCTGTCAGCGGATCGGGCTTGCCAGGCGAGTCGCCATTGCTCGATGGCGAAGTTGAAGAGGCGGAGTTGTTGGAAGTCGGGCTCGGTCAGGGGTTGCTCTGGGTCGCTTCCGTAGGTGATGTACGCTTCGGCTAGGATTTTGAACAGGGTGACCTGCGCGCCGAGCCTGATGTCGCCGGGCGTGGTTTTGGGACTGTCGAGGAAGCGGTCGACGTTCTTGATCGCAATGTCTTCGTGGATGATGGATGGTCGGCCGTACGCGATGCTGAACTGATGATCGCACACGTACAACGCATACCACAGTCTGACGTTATCGCGCTGGTCTTCATGCCCGCGCATGAGCTTCTGGTACGACATGTGCAGATTCATTTCCACCGCGTTCCTCACTGCAAGCCCGGCCAGCTTCCAACTCAGGTTGGATAGATAGAATGCGGCAAGCGCCAGCGCGCGTATGTCATCGAGGTTCTGCGGCCGAGCCAGACAGGCACTGTAAACTAGCGACACGAAGATATTGTAGCATTTCTGCAACGCTTCGTCTCGCCCAGGGGTATGCAGCGCCGAGATGGTTAGAACAGCGGCAGTAAGGAGCGTCGAGTGGCGGCGCACTGCGTCGAGGGAGTTATAAGGGAACAGTACGCCAGCCCAGAGGTAGAGACGGATGTCTTGCATGTATCGCTTGAACAGGTCTTCGGCTTCAGGCAGAGGCACAATACATTGCCCAATGAAGTCCTCATCCACCGAGTTGGAATTCGGCTTCCACCGTACGCTGCTCGACAGGTTCCGGATTCGAGTGAGATCGTATAGACTCTTCATCGGCGCTGTTACCAGGCCCGATTCTTCGCCCGATTCGCGCTCAACCGAGGTGTCGCGTGTCATGTCCATAGACGGCGGAACAACCATGGTAGTATGACCACTCTCTGACATGATGTTTGTCGGGCTAATGGTCATAGGACGTCCCGAAGTTGGCTGGGGAGATTCTTCCGGAGGACTATTGAGGCCTGGGAGCTTGTTGTACTGAAGCAGTCGTTGTACCGCCGAGCGCAACTGGCCCAATTCCGCAGACGCATTTGCTTTCCAGCTGATGAAAGCAAGTCAGCATTTTGAATCGACATTCTGAGCGAATTCACGGCAATACTTACGCAGCATCTTCATCCAGGAGCCGCTGATTGAGGTTGTAAGGTACACATTCCGCACCCGATCGCAGGCATTTCGCGCATTTTGCCTCATTATCGACGGGCTCGCATTTGATCTTGTGTCGTTTGCATTCCGCGCCTATAGCCAAAATGAGTGGACTGTTTGTGAAAAATCAGACATTTTGGTAATAACTTACAAGCTCTTATCCTGGGTGTGCGTGGTGCAGGCCGGCGCCCATCTTCATAGTCCGCATCTTCGCTTGGACGCTTCAGCGGCGACATTTCCATGCCATCGGGGCACATTCAGAGATCACAACTAGAAATCGCCCTCGAAGAGACGTGCCAGCTTAGGACGCCATGTTTGTTCTCGTGACATGCCGAGATTGTTAGTGGGCGCGGAAGCTGTGGTTTTTGAGGTTAGCCAGTCATTGCGAAATCTCCGCGCTTCTCCGCATTGGGGCGCAAAGTGGGGGCTGGGGGCGTTCAAATCTCGTCGCGAGCCAAGAGTCAACACGCGTCTTTCGCAAAACCACGTCTCCTCCCCATAGAAATTCGTGTTGTTTCTTTATCTCTGCTGCATTATTATCCTTTGAGTATTCGGAAAATTTCTGGGAGAAAAGTCGAAACATGAACGTGGATCATGAATTCATGATACTGATTACAGGCGCCGTATAAATGCCACAGTAACACCCGCTTTTTGTCTGCAAGGCCGTGCAAATACCTTCTCCATTATTTTCCATCATGTACCGTTCACTCTTGTCTGACCTTCCCATGCAGCTCACTGTTCGGAGCAAGCTCTTCGACGCTTCCCCATTCTAGCACTGTGGTCTTTCTAATGTCCTTTCCCGACTCGACCGCAATGCACTGCTTTTCGCTATCCGCATCATCATCCCCAGTTTTCCAGCAGGAATTACGAACAGAACGCGGATATAACGTATGGACACCTTCTGAGCGTAGCTCAATGTCACCGTTGCTCTTCACATAGCCTCGTGAGCGTTGTCGGAGGTGCGATGACGCGTTCGGTGTGTAGGGGTTCGTTGAAGGTGTTGTATCGAAGTAGGGAATGAAGCGGCCCTAGAGAACGTGGTCAATGTATGCTTCATTTCGACGTTGTGCGGAGCGATTCTTACCAAAATCCATTTGATGGTGGGTCCGCAGGCGGCGATGACACCAAGATTGGCTTCAACGTTCAACAGTCCGTTTCGCACATTGTAAGGATTTTCAGCTGAGACGGTCGGCAAGCTGAATATAACGACAAACAAGTGCAGACGATAGCAGCCGATCGCAGTAACAGCAAGTGGGAGTGTGAGGAATACAATCACACCGGCTTTATGCTTCAGGGACATCTGCAGATCATAAATAATCCATGCGGGGATCAGCGAAACAAGGACATCGGTGGCGATCGTCACGCCAATGACGCCGAAAATATAAGAGGCCGAGTCCCCGCAAGTGCCTGGCGTCGACTGCAGCCAGTATTTGTGAATCGGCCAGCAAAAGAATATGTCTCCGAGGGTGGCTGCGAAGACGAAGAGAATATTCACGACAATCAGAGTCCAGAGGCTTAAGATAATAAGGCAGTTTTGCGAGCGCAGCTTCAAGAGCGTGATTAGGAACGAGATCTTGGCGAGACCGAGGATAGGGTTGTAGATTGCGTTGTTGATGTAGCGCCACTAATACCATAACTGTCAGTGCAAGTCCGGACTTATAAGATGATGCAAACTCGTATTCTCACTTACGCGAAGTATGTCCACCACGTTGATAGCTCCTTTGGGAATGTCTTCGGCGTGATAACCCGCGTAAGAGATCAGAACAACTGGGGTTTGTTAATGAGAGAATTCGCTTGGCTGGTTTGGTACCTACACTCCCATACTGTCGCCGTGAGCGCTACCAACAGAACTTCAGCAGCCACTAGGAGCGCATCCTCTGTAGAATCTCGTTAATGTATGCTTAGATTTGCTGAGCAACAGACAAGACCCTTACCAATGACAAATTGACTCGCTTTGATCTTTCTCCATACTCGGATAGAGACAATGGTGAACGAGAGGATAAAGGGAAAGACGATGAGAAAAATGTTCAAAGGTTGAAGTCCGGTCCCTGCCATGATGTGCACTATGAAGATATGACCATTTCAGAGGAAGCTGGAACTGCGCTCTGCATCCCTATATGAGCTTTTCGTGTAACCATGAACGATGGAACTGGATTTCCCATTACTATGGTAGGTTGAGAGTTGAAACTCGGGCCGTCAGAGTGCCGCGATCCTGGAAGCCATCGCGGATTGTATCCACATGCATTGCGAACAGACCGCAATTGTAATTAGACACGGCTGGAGAGTGCTGGCCTGAAGTTAGTCTTACTAATTACTTGAGCCTGGCTTCGAGCTTCCGAGCTTCCGGCGGGAGAACGAGTGCCTTACATCTGAATTCTTGTTCTACACAGTACCGGTATGCACCAAGACTGGCGTTCCTTGAGAGCAACAGAATAGTAAGATGTCCATGAGCCGACGGTACACGTTCCCAATTACGCCGCTCTTCGACAAGTCTTCCTCCTGATCTGGGTTCGATACACCTTATTCACCGCCTGGTAGGAGAACAGATAGGTACGGGTTGAAAGAGACAGTACTTAGTAGGCCTTCCAAAGCGCGACCCTTAGGATTTGCATGTGGTGTACGGCTCGGGGCGAACGCCCGTCTAGGCAAGGGCCCATAAAGGGGAGACAAGGTTTCCGTTCCGTGGATAGATGGCGGGCAAAGGAACAGATACGATAGGCCGGTGTGTTGCAGTAGAACGATCTTCTGCCAAGGCGGTGGCGATGTTGCAATAGGGAAGATCCTCTGCCAAGACCCTAGCTTGACCCCGGAGGCGGCTAGTATGCTAAGGTACCGATCCCGCCTGTCAGGGTCCGGACGTGCCACGTGCAACTTCGTCTGGCAACGTCAACAATACATTCACCTTCGCTTCACGATACACAAACCCATAAGGATGCCATCAGGGCCCACGCATACGTGACATGCTTTTCCCTAGCGACCTCTGGAGTTTTCTGAGGAGGAACTTCGTGGATGTGTGGCGCTCGAGATATACTTACCACACCTGGCCACTGAGCCCCACCCCGCAATCCTGCAGCCACACGCCCGCCACAACTTGAGCTTCCAGGCACGAGTGCCGAGCTTTAATTCTTCCAGGCCACCAATCTCGCCTAATAAACCTGCGTGATCGGGTTGAATACGCCGAAAAGGTCGGCATTCTGCTGCATACCGTACAGATTCCCGGAATCATTGCTGGGGTTGGACATATACAATTGGTTCGTAAATGCCGCGAGGCTCGAATCAACTCACCGCAAGAGAAATATTGAGCCCAGGCTCATCATACGCAAACCAATGAGTGTGTCTGTCTATGAACCGTCCGGTGCCCCGGAACACAGTCCCTGCGTTAGATCATCTACACAGCTTTGTCACCCTTCCCTCGTTCACTTGATCCAAGTCCGTGCCGATGCTTAGAGCATTTTTACACGATTCGTGCACATGCAGTATACCATGGCGAGAACATCACAGACGCGCTTGCCGACCGGCTAAACAAATAAATAAAAAGACGAGGCGGCCCTTGTTGGACTGCTTCATCCCATCAATTTCGCCATGGCACCTTTGCAGCGGGTAGCCGCGTGCTTGTTCTTGGTCCTCTCGCCTGTAACCGTCCTTGGCCAGTCTTCTTTCACCGACATCGAACCTGCAGCTACCCCCGTTCCGGTTGCCTCGGTAGCAGGAGCACCTCTACAGGAATCAGAAATCCTTCAGTTGACCGACGCAGTGGTTAAGAGGCTTGTAGATGATGATTCCATCTCTAAATACGCTGAGTATTTTGCGTTCGACGATAGCGATGTTGCTAGTGGCAAACAGGCGCGACGTGCTGCTTCTGCGTCTTGTAAGACCTTCCTAGACAACTCTAGTTGGCCTAAAGACATCATTTGGAAGCTTTTCGACGTCCTTTTGGGCGGAGCGTTGATCCCGACGAAGCCCGTCGCTGCACCATGCTACGACTCACAATGGGGAAAGAAGGACTCCGCCAAGTGTGCAGACGTTACCAACAACTTCACGAATCCCCTCTTCCATGAGGCCGATCCAACTTCCAGTAAGCATTTCTCTTGTACGAGCTACATGTTAAAGACACTGACCATGTACCCCGTCATTCAGACATGTGGCCTATTTTCCAAGGCAGGACTTGCATGCCGAAGAGCGATACCACGGGCAAGACGTGCACTCTAGGCGCATATCCAGAGTACGCAGTGAAGGTCACGAATGTTGCACAGATCCAACTTGCCATCAATTTCGCTCGAGCTGCCAACCTTCGCCTCCTCATTAAGAACACCGGTCATTGCTATCTCGGAAAATCAACGGGAGCCGGAGCTCTAAGCTTGTGGATGCACAATCTGGACCAAATTGACTTTTTACCGAACTACAAGGGACCGGGCTACTCTGGACCTGCATTGAAGCTTGCTGCCGGTGTTACTGCCAGGCAGGTGTACGAAGCTGCAGACAAGAACGGTGTCACAGTCTTGGGCCCCGTCTCATGGGTAAGTAGAGTATCCTCTGGTTACGAACATGGCGGTTAATCATTTTGCAGAGTGTTGGTTATGCTGGTGGCATGATCACAGGTGGTGGCCAAAACCCTCTTGCAGGCATCTACGGAATGACAAATGTCAGCCGACCACGTCGTAGCTTTCCAAGTCGTCACCGCCAGTGGCCGCTTCCTCACAGTTTCTGAAGCTTCAAACCCAGACTTGTTCTGGGCGCTTCGAGGCGGTGGTGGCGGAACGTTCGCTGTCGTCACGTCAGTCATCATTCGGGCGCATCCCAAGCTTAACGTCGTTACCGCCGGTTGGGTTCTCGACGCCTCAACGAACAGCGTCGATGCGTTTTGGACCGGCACAAAGAAGTTCTATGATGTCTTCCTTGACTGGGCTGATGCGGGTGTTTATTCCTTCTTCATCATGGGTAACAAGCCTGCGCCATTCCTGACCATGATGTTCCTATTCGCAGCCAACCATACCGAGTAATCTTACAGCAAGCTTGTGAAGCCATTCTTCGACTATCTCGATGCAAACAACATCACACTCTCCAAGCCCCACACCAGCGAGGCCCATCGAACATTCTATTCTGCGTACCAGGCGGCATGGGGATCAAACAGCTTCCCTATCGGCCTGGACAACTCCCTTCCTGCCAACCGTATTGTGCCTCGACGAAATTTCCAAGAGAAGTCCAACGAGACCTTTGCGCTCATCAAAGAACACGTCAATGCTGGACGACATCTCCTTGGCTATCACAAGACGCCCAAGAAGTACGCCAACACAGACAACGCTGTTAACCCAGCTTGGCGTGAGTGTGCCTTGTTCTTGATCACTTCGTCCGACAAGACTTTGGATCACTCGACACCCGAGGGGCTGGCAATAGCCAACAAGGACCTTCAAGAAAACATCTTGCAACCCTGGCGCGATATCGCTCCTGTATCCGAGGGTGGCGGCACATACTTGAACGAAGCTAGCGTCATGGAGCCTGACTGGCAGGAGTCTTTCTACGGAAGTTATTACCCCAGGTTGAGCGCTATCAAAAAGAAATGGGACCTGACTGACGTCTTCTACGCCACAACTGCTGTTGGAAGCGAGAGATGGGTGGTGCAGGACGGCGAGCAGGGTGTCCAAACTCAGAACGGGAGATTGTGTAGGGCTTGATTGATGGGGCTGTGCTTCTCTGTGACTGTAGAGCTATGATCTGGCACTTTTCACGTATATAAACGAATGTCGATGATACTTATTACTCCGCCATTGCCTACTTCCTAGCTACGTGCAAGCAGTCCTAGGGGTTGAAGATGCGATAAAGTGGCATGTAGCCTGGAGTCCCTGGACGGAGCCAATCAGTACTTTACTTCACGAGACATGGTGATTTTTGCTATTATACGCCACGAGGCTGTAGCAAACTGCAGGTACCCGCGTCCCGTGAGCTTATCGTGATTGTTCTGTATCACCATACAGCGCCGGTGAAAGTGACGGCACGTTATAGCTCACCGCTCACTGTCTGAGCTACGAGTCACCTACCACCTCTCGTACTACATATCCCCCCAACTCACATACTACCTTTATACACGTTCTGTCATCATCGACCTATCGCCGGGCTCATCGCAATGGGAGACCGCGACACACCGCCCTGTTCCGGACCAAACACACAAACTCCACAGACTCCGTTGCCCGAAGTCGCAGGCACCATCGCAAGTCCGAGAAGCATCGTCACTACGTCACCAGACCAGGCCGCGCCAAGCTCCACAGTCCCCATCCCAAAGAACCCGACGCAAACGCTCGTAGAAGCAGATCCGCAACTCAAGCGCCTTCAGCAAGACCTTTTAGTCCTGAGTAGCCTGAACGAAAACTCCACGCTCCACTGGCGCCCATCCTGGTTCGCTCAGGAGCCGTTCAGCAAGCAGTTCTGGACTCTACAAAACCCGCCCAATGTGGTGACTGAGAAGCTTCCGAGCACCGTACCCCAAGGAAGAGAGTACTACACCCGACGGATGAGGCGGGAAGATGATGCACCTCCATATTACATCAAGAGCTGGGAGCACTGGGAACGGTATTGCGAAATGTACGGGATTCCGCAAGACTTCCTGTGCAAGGAGCAGGTCGAACTTATCCGTGTGGGACTGCCCCGGGACAAGAAAGGAATGCTATGTCGTACGTGTGCGGAAATTTCGATGGAAAATTGACAGTACTGACCTCCGTAGCACCGCCGACCCACCCTCTGTATCCGGAGCCCCAGCCCCTAGGCCAAGGACGCTACATCCTCGACCCCTCAACGTACACAACTCATCTCGCACCGAATTTTCATTCCGTCAACCATGACACCAGAGTCCTAGAAGATCTTGAAGCCGTCATCGTGCACTCCAACGGGGTGCTCAAGGTTGAGAGCCGCGAGTACATGTACGTGCACAACAGCCAGTTCACGCACTTTGATGGGACTGGTAAGTATTGTCTGGATGCTGTGCATAGCTACGATGAGCGTGCACCGAAGCAGCAGGGTCCGGGTAGGCGGTGGAGCTATGTGCCGTGGACGAGGGAGCAGGGGGAGAGCTATGCGGTTGCGAAGGCGACGTTGGTGGTGAAATTGAAGGTGAAGGTGAAGAGGAATATGGGAGGTGTACGTGATCTGGATGCTGAGAGGGGTGGCAAGGTCGAAGAGAAGGGAAAAAAGAAGAAGAAGAAGAGAAACACCGGTAGGGTGTAGAGTGAGTTGAGATGAGCAGTGGAAATGAAGTGGACTGGGAACAGCGAGTTGATCGAGCCATTGATATTGAGTTATCTCGCCACAGGTTTTGGTTTCACAGGTTGTTGGCAGCGGTCATGCAATCTGCTATGCAAACAACGCATCAGCCATGAATTGCATCCACTATACAAGTTCGGCTTACCTTTTACACACCAAGCACATGTCCATTACTCTTTAACAGCCAAAAGACCCCTCTCATACAAGCCGCTGACAAATCCAACCCCCCTCCCGACGTCTCTCACAAGAGTCGTGCTACTGCAAAACTCCTCACCATCGTCCTTATAGAGCGTCTTTAATCCTCCTTCCTCACTCCACTCCGCTACCCAGCTCGGCGACGTGCACTCACAAGCTTTCTTCTGCTCCTCCGTCCCATTCATCTCGCAATTAGCACGAGCCTGACTTACTTTCATCAGTGCCAGGCCGAAGGGGTGTCCAGCCATGAGAAGTTTGCCCGCGGAGTCGACCGAGAGATTGTCTACGGCAGAGGGGGTACGTATATACTTTTTGTATCTGAGAGAGCGTTCGTCGGGGTTGAAAGCGTAGATAAGGATTCCGGGTTTGGAGGATGACGCAACCGCAACGGTTGTCGAGTTGAGCATGGCGATGCCGTTGGCGAAGGGGAGACGAGCTAGAGTCTTTGTGTGCGACGGGTTGTGAATGTCGGTGTAGACGACGCTTCCACCAGGGATACTGGCGAAGGTCTCCACCTTGGATAGGAATGGGGATATTAAGGAGCCGATGTAGTGGTCGTTCGTTACTAGAAGCTTGCCGTCTCCTAGGGAGTGGATCGAGTTTGGTGTATGAAGCATTGGGTGCTTGAACGTTTTTAAATGTTTAGCTACGCTGTCTTGAACGGAGACCTGAAAGACTTCCATTGTGTTCCCAGAGTCCCGAGAGTGGTTGATGACATATAGCGTCGATGTCGCTGTGTCGAATTCGATTCCGAGAGGCTGGAAGTCGGCTGCATTGTCGTAGTCGGTTAGTTTGAGGGGTCTGAGGGCTTCTGAGTCGGCAAGGTTTGGCGTCGAGTAGTCGTAGATCCATATATGCGCGCTTTCTTTGCCTGCTCGTTCAGCGGATGGGGGTACGAACGTGCCCTGTTGGATGTCAGGCCTCACAAAATCAAAGCGCATTTTTTCCAATAATGATCTGAACAATACATACCATTACTGTATTCCACTGGTCCCTCCCAGGATTGCAGCTCAGGAACGCAATGCCCATCCCCTCCTCAAGCAACACATCTTCACAGTTGCGAAGTCGATCACGAAACTTCACCTCGTGGTTCTTAAAGCTATTCAGATTCTGGAACTTGCTCGGTCGGTTCGCCCACAACCCAGAAAATATAACATAGCGGTCGTACACATACGGAGCTAGTATCGCTAGCGCGATAAGGTACTACATCGCGCATTAGATCATCAACTTTGTGATAGTAAGACGGAAGGCTGCCTTACGATATATCGCCTCGCCATGTTGTCTTGACGGTTGCTGGAAATTCGCGGCGTGGTGGTTGTTAGGAATGTTGTGGTCCTGAGTTGGGGTTACGTCGACTGCACCGGGCGTGCTGACGGGTGGCCTAAGCAACTACCTACTCGGGCCCATGTGCCCGAGTATCGGCGCCGCTTTATAGAATGCGAGGATGTGCAGTAAGCTTTGATAAGCCTGCGCCTGTAGATCATGGTAGTGAGTTCCCGAAATTCGCTGTGTCGAAAGGTCGGACGTTTCGGTTGCATGTCGTGGAGGGTCGCCTTCCTTCTTCTTGTTTGGTCTAGTAGCTGTGGTCCACATTGCAAAACCAGTATCTATGAAGCAAGGTCGTTGGTTCTAAGCACAGTTCTCATCATATATAGAAAACTGCTAGAGATGCATCCCTATGGAATGTCCCGTCAAGCCCTGGAGGTCGTAATCTCCAGAGATCAGCGCCACACACTAGGTAAGCGAAATCTGGCATAGGTAGCCCCATCATTCCCGAGGTCTGGGGAGCTAGTTGCGGTTCTGTGCCGTTACTCCTTCTGACGTCCTACACCACACGAATCCCATCCATTCCTCAATGCGTCTTCCATCAATCGCTCAACTTACGCTGGCCTACACTTCTAAGCAAGGGCACAGATGCCATTAGCTGGCCGAACACATCTGGACGCCCTATGGCAGTGTGCGACGTCATCAAGACTTCTGGGTCAACATCAGTAATCTCGAATCGCTCCAGATTATCCGGTAGTACTGCCGATGGAAGCTGAAGAGGTTCATAAACAGCCTCTTTAGCAAATGAACGGGGGAGAAGCGCAAGGTCACACTTCCTGCCGACTCGTCGACATACTTGTCAACAAGCCGGCCGGCTTGATGGCTTGGCTTGAGGTTTCTCAAGCCAAGCCAGCCGGCCGCAGGCCTCTCAAAACACCAAGCCAGCCGGCCGTGGAGTTGTAAAAAGCTTGATGGCTTGAGGCGGCTTGATCGGCTTGATAGGTAGATCTCACGATACTTTTGTGGTGTTGGAGTTAGCTTAGTAATCACTCGCCAGCCAATCAACGCGTTGTAGCTAGCTCAGTAATTACTCGCCAGCCACTCAACGCGTCCTTACTATTGAGCTTTGAATCCTCCACCCCTACCCACGACCACAGTCTACTTTTCAGAGTCGTTATTTTCGCCTTATTACTGTCGCCCTCATGCCGTCTAAGCATACTACTACGAAGAAGCGCGCTTCTGCAGGCTCTTCTAGCGCGAACAAACGCGGCAGAGGCACCGCCAGCCAGCCCATTCTTATCAACTCTCAGCCTCAGCTACCTGCAGCACCACCTTCTCCTTCCTCTCTACCTATCACGAACACCCTAGAAGCTCTGACGAGCGCGTCCCAGGCCCATACATTTGAAGCGCGAGTTCGAGAGTCGCGCGCTGAAGAAGCTATCGTCGCGCCTGCTGAGGGCAGTGAGCATGCTACTGCTGCGGCTTCAAGAGTAGCTGAAGATGAGGAGGATGATGAGGAAGTTGAGGCTTTTGACACTCATCTTATGGATAACTACGACGGCATTGATTGGAGTCGCCTAAGGAGGTACCAGCTGCCTCTCACAACACACAAATTCAGGAAAAGTTGGGTCTACCGCCATGGCTATCGCGTTGCCTTGCGCCGTAACCCAGCCTGTATTTTCTGGGTTTGCCACTACTGCTATCAACACAAAGCCACTGATACTGGCCGCGGGATCTATAATACTACGGCCTCTATATCAGCTGCTGCGCGTCACCTTGCAGACGAGAAGCCTGGCCACAGTATACTGGCGCCTGGCAAGACACCAAAGCTGAAGCCAGAAAGTAGTGTTTACAGCGCGCTGATGGCAGGCAAATTACCCGTCTCCCAAGCTGTTGCTAACCAGCTCAGCGGCTTCAATAATCAGCGCTTTAGGCTTGCAGCTGTAGCATGGCTTATTGATAATAATCACCCACTTTCTGAGTTTAAAAAGCCAGCTTTTCGACACCTTATCGCCCTCGCCAACCCACTCGCCGAACGCGCGCTTTGGAGCTCTCATAATAGCGTCTCACGATACGTCATGCGACTGTACGACTCCCTGCTGCCGCTAGTTGTACAGGAGCTGTCACAGGCAGTAAGCAAAGTACACCTAAGCTTTGACGGGTGGACGACAAAGGGTGGCAAGAAGGGCTTTCTTGGTATTGTTGCTCATTACGTTAAGGCCGACGGCAAGCTTTGCGACTTGCCTATTGCACTGCCTCAGCTAACAGGCTGCCATACTGGTGAGAGGATGGCTGAGGTAGTGCTAACAATCTTGCAGAAGTTTTCTATTAGCCCGCGCAAAGTTGGTTACTTTGTGCTTGATAACGCAAGCAATAACGACTCTACGATACAAGCAATTGCGCAGAAGCCAGAGTGGGACTTCAACGCTACTCACCGTCGCCTCCGCTGCGGTCCTCACACGCTCAACCTTGTCGGCCAGGTGCTCCTTTGGGGCAAGAAAGCAGAGGCGTTCAACAACGATCACGCCTCATCTGATATTGCAGAGGAGACGCAACTCATGAAGGAATGGCGACGCGATGGCCCATTAGGCGTACTTCTTGGCGTAATCACTTCTATCAAAACACCACAACAGTACGCTCTTTTTGAGGAGTTTCAGCGCCTAGCTCAAGGTGAATTGCCTAGAGAAAAGCAGCGTATACTCGAGCCCGTTAAGCCAGTTTTTACTCGCTGGAACTCATATTACTCATGCTTTGAGCGCGCTGTCAAACTACAGGTAGCAGTCAACGCCTACGCGAACAGTCACATCAATCGCGTCAAAACTGAAGACGCCTACGCCAGAAGCCGTAACAACCAGCTACCGGACGCGCCTGCGTGGATGAGATCAGACGGCCTTAGCGCTGCTGATTGGCAGGTTGTTACAGAGTATATGGACATTCTTGGCCCGCTGAAGGAGTGTACAAAGCGCCTTGAAGGACGTAGTGGGCAAGGCAAATACGGCTCAATTGCAGAGATTATTCCAGTGTTTGAGTACTTACTTAGTGTACTAGAATCACGACTCCAGAGCTACGAGGACGTCATACACGACGCGCACGAAGAAGCGCCTGAAGACCACCTCGCGATCAACCTACGCGCTGCTATCGTTAAGGCGCGCGAGTACTACAACAAGTTCGACCTATCGCCAGCCTACTACGCTGCTACAATCCTCCATCCTCGTTACAAGTACTACTGCGACGTAGCATGGGAGCCTCAGTGGCTAGAGTTGAATAATCGCAATTTTCAAGCTTTATGGGAGCAATACAAAGGCTTACGGTTACCGAGACCTAGCCTACACGCCCGAATAATCGCCAACAATATTGACGACGCGATCGACTGTATTGTTGACACAGGCGCTGCTAGCAGCAGCAACAAGGAGGATGAGTTTGAGCAGTGGAAGCGCTGCGAGCCATGTGCTGCCAAGGGTAGTACTCACGCAATAGACCCTATAAGATACTGGGTAGAGCTGCGCGATCGCTACCCCAACCTCAGCCAACTCGCGATTGACGTACTCTCCATCCCAGCCTCAAGCTGTGAGTGTGAGCGCTGTTTCAGTGAGCTGGGTGACCTGTTAGAGCCTCGCCGACGAGGGATCTCACCTGAGCTTTTGGCAGCAATACAATGTACGAGGAGATGGAGAAGAGCTGGGTTTGGCAGCGACGATGAGGTGGACCAGAAGGTGCTCACCGACGAGCAGCTTAACGCTAGGTACTTGGTGGATACATGGGACGACGGCTGAGAAACTCAACCCTAGAAATCCTATACAACTTTCCTAATTAGGAATCAAGCCAATCAAGCCAAGCCAGCCGGCCGCAGGCCTCTCAAAACACCAAGCCGGCCGACCTAGGGGCCTTAGGTCGGCCGGCTGGCTTGTTGACAAGTATGCTCGTCGACATTACCGGACTGCCTTTGCATCAGGATTTCTTACGGCCCGTCTCAGCAGATGGAGATCTGGAACTCTCGGAGCTTGGGAAGGATTTCAATCAGAAGTCTACCGAAGTTAGAGCAGTTTGTACCGTGTTTGTAGTACCACTGGCCCTCGTCGCTAAGCTTGTGTAGCTTCTAGACCTCAAGTTCCTGAATATCCCTTGTCTGAAGGGTCCACCGGAACTCGAACGGATGGATATGCCACTAAGACAATCCTAGAACACGCATATCTGGAGAAAGACTAGTATGTACCTCCTTGATCGTGAAGATATCACTGGCGGGAGCTAACGCTTGTAGAGAAGGTGGATGTTGGTTCCCTGGAAAAACAGGGCATTCAAAGTTATCAACATGAATCCCGAAAATACGGCGCTCTTAGACAGTGACAAGCAGCGGCACCCGAGATAGGATGAACCGTTCAGAATCTTCGGGAAAAATTGCTCACATCCACACCAGTCCAACCTTTTTCACATTCGAGAACGGATAGGGGTCTCCGCTAGCTATGTCCTGGAATGTCCGAGAGTAGTGCAGAATCATGTGCGTCAAAGTAACGCTGCTGTCACAGGTAGCGTACTGTGGCTCTGCGGTGTGTCATGGGCAAGCACGCCTTTCACTTGTGCAGTGTATACTTTAAACAGCCTTTAGCGTTCGACTAGAGTGACCCCACTCTTTCAGTACGCTCTTATCATCGTGGCTTGAGTATATTGAAAAGCTCAAACGTAAAGGCAGGCTGTAATCGAGGAGCTGTGCACACCTGCTCAATATCCCGGATCTGGCAAAATCCACTCGAACGAGCTGTGTATAAAGCATTGCGCGCTCACGAACATCCTTGTCGAGATTTAAAAATTCAAGCAGTTACATGGCGGCTTTCTTCCTTTTTCTCATTTGATATTGCTTCTTACGAGTTTTTGTTCGTCCTAGGACACATCTAGTCGTTGTACGTCCTCATCGCACCCTCCTCAGTTTTATCTCGGAAGGAGCGGTTGCGCCTCATCAAAAACGTTGTTGCTTCTCTTGGCTCCCGAATTTCTTTACTTCTGATGATGGTTTTACATGCATTTCCGAGTCGGGGCGATCATGTCAGACCGCACTGTAGTACATTGCTAGACCACCCCTAATTTTGTCCGTGTCAACCCGATCTAGTCAGACGCAAGCATCAGGTACAGCCGCTCTTTGCATGTATTATAAGCCCAGCTATAGCAGTACTCCTCTGCGCCTTCTCCGTATTTACATCCGAAGGCGCGCTCTTACTGTCTCCTGCTTTCACTTATTCCTTCTCCCGTGCCCTCGTCAACCTTGCGCGCTCAGTGTCTAGCCAACCAAGCAACAGATATTGATTTTTCAACGACTATCTCCTGTAGCTCAACTGCCTGTCACATGCCAGCCATGCAGAGATAGAGCACGTTTTGCAAACGCGCCACGACGCGGTCACGTCATTGTTTGTGTCGCGCCTACACCGCGAGCGCCTTCCTATCTATATAGCAAACACTCTTATCTAGCCTATCAGACCCGCCGCAATCCAATTCCGCCTCACCTACGATTCTTACTCTCACCATCTCGACGCCCCTCACCACCACCAACCCCACTCACCTATACTCGACTCTCCACACTCTCCCCACATCGCCAACATCCACTCGACCCTCTCAAAGACGGAATGGCAATCGAAGCTGGAACTATGGCTGAGCTAAAGCTAAACCGCGCGCCTTACCGTCTGGAGGAAGCGCTCGCCGCTGACGGCACTGACAAGAGCGGCTGCTTCATCTTGGATGTTGGAAGTGACGAAAACGGCGCCCCGGTAGCCTCCCTCGAGAAGGTCGTCAAGATCGTGGATGACTACCTCATCGATGTCCTCGATCGACTGGCGCCCATCACCAAGTTGTACGTCGTCGGTGAATGGCACTTGGCTGAGCAGCCCATTGAGCACGTGGAGACCGAGGAGCCCGAGGAGCAGACGCGCTATGCGAATGAAGTAAGAAGAGCAAGCGTATGACCACATACGCCAGGGCAGGAAGGGCACAACAAGATAGAGTGAGCAGTGCTAATGTGTCAACAGCCTCATATCTCTACCAAGCCAGAGCAAGAGTGGCACAAGGCGGGCCAAGAGATTGCGAAGTTCGTCCAGCAGATGACGGCCTTGAAGGAGCTAACGTAAGTCTGAATTCTCACCGTGACACACTTTTTTGCTGACATCTTCCAGCTGGATCTCCAGCCTGCCATTCATGGCTTGCATCTGGGAGAAGCTCTCGACCTCTCTGACCAAGCTCGTTCTCGATCTTGGCCAGCCAGTTCGCCTGCAGCAAGACGGTGACATGGAGTACAAGTCATACATCACTGTCAACGAGATGAAGCCGCTCCTGCAGCAGACTCAGCTTAAGGAGCTTCGTCTGTTCCGCATGCACGATTCTTTCCAGTCTGTCTACTGGGAGGCCGTCTTCCGCAACGTGTCTGAGAGCGGCATGTGCGTCATTGACCTCCAGATGGCTGCAGCTCCCATTGTCCGCAAGGAGCACTGGCACAAGGCCGAGAATGTCGTTGGCTTGACTGTCCCCAAAGAGCATTCGAAGGAGAAAGAGTACAAGTATGTTACTATATGCAGGGGCTGCGCTCTTGCTCTTCCCATTGTAACACCCGCTAACACGTTCTAGGGGCGTTGATGGAAAGGGTGTTCTCCACTATTCCTTCGGCACTGGCGAGTATCTTGACGACTTCTGCATGCGCAAGGCCCGTATTGCTTCGGGATTGGAGGAGGCAAACCCACTCCCTCTCTGGTCTGTTGCCTCCCGTCTTTGAACCACATGTCTTTGAACCACATGGACTTGAGTTGTAAGAATCAACATTGACATCCAAATAGGTGCCTCAAGCTCGACGGCTTCGTTGTCGACTACCTCCCCTTTGAGCACGAACTATCCCGCATTGTTCTGCTGACCTGTGGCGAGAACTGCATCGATAGCGGTCTTCGAGCGCCCAAGACGCCGCGCACCCCCCACAACAGGTGGAGCAAGGTCGTCAACAACGCGCCGTCCCACTGTCTGATCCAGTGGCCGAACTGGACGGGAGTCTTCGACGACCACGGCGACCAGCGTGACACGCATGGTGACGTGGTCCCTCAGGAAGCCGGTTACTCCAACCCCGCCGACGACATCGCGCAGTCCCCATCCATGCCTCTGACCAAGGAGACTCTCGACATGAAAGAGAAGAACGATGTCTACGACGGTGTCTCAAAGGGAAAAGGCCACTTCAAGGACACTCCCACCGTTGCTTCGTCAAGTGATTCCGAGCCCCTCATGACCATCGCATCCAAGAGGTCCACTCGCGGCCCAGAAGGCCCTCTGCCAATGGCTGCTCTAAACTCTCCTCCTATCCCCGCCGTCGATGGCTCAACCACGTTCGGTACCGCCTCCCCCGCTGGCGCTACCCTTGCCCAGACCGACAGCGGCACGACGCTCGTCTCCGTCTCCTCTACTGACAGCAGCTTCGAACAAGTCAGCCCGCCTGCCGACTGCGACACTGTCTCCGACGCAGCCACAGCCGGTTCCAACTCCCATGCAGCCACAGCTGGTTCCATCACTAGCGGTGACTCGTTTTCCAAGACGAGCACCCTCAAGCACAAGGTAAGGCGATCCTGGCGATGGCTGTCTGGTTCTGGTTCTAGCGCTACTTCTTGAAAACTTTTTTGATTTCGATTTCGGTTTTGGCTTGGCCCTTTCTTGCTTCTTCTGCTGCATATCTTACCCCCGGACTCTGATGCTGACTCTGGTGGAGTGAGAAAGGACACATGGGAAGGGACAGACAATACTTCTTCAGTGCGCTACTACGAGTCTGCCTGAAGAGTTTCCTCTGCCCCCCTTCCCAAGTGTTTTTTGCTCCCTCTACTTTTCGCTTTCTAGTCATTACGGACGGGCCGAAAAATAAAACTACTACGAAAGTTCGGTTTTCGTTCTCCTTCTCGTCAATAAAGCTTCCGACTCACGCGTCGACGCGCCTGGATGCATGGCCTGGAACTGTATATGGCGGATTTGGAGGGGGGGGGGGGGGGCGCGGTGGATGGGATTTTTCTTTTTCCTTTGCACACTACGGTAGTCGATAACCTCCGTTGACTAGTCCGTCTGGCAACGATGGAATAGGAATTAAAATCACTCACCTACCCTACCCACTGCACATGCATGGCCTATAGTGACTTACTTGATGTTTTTTGACTAGTTAGTTACCTTTTATACTCGTTTTTCTTTTTGCGCTTCGAGGCCTTACGAGCTGAGTATTACATGGCAAAAGTGGAAGGGGGAGGACAAGGAAATTAAACACAGTTGGAAAAAGTGGCTATGGTAACTGACACACCGCACCCTCCCACTATTTTCAAATTCGATATAACTAAATATCCATGCTAATTGTACAATGCCAAGTTCAACCATACAATGCACTCCTATTCCCCCAGCTACAGTAACCATCCCCCCCTGCCAAAAAAAAAAACAAGAAATAAGAAAAATACTCGAAATCAACCCTCAGTATCCCCACCCCCTCAAAACCTCCCACCTCCCACCTCCCATCAATCCAAAGTCCCCAAAAAGCCCCCATACAAAAAACTACGAGTCCCTCCTCCTGCGCCGAGGAGGGGAACTAGAATCCCTCTTAGCACGTCCGGGTGGTGGTGATGGTGGTGGCGGACTACTACTCGAGACTCGCCTGGTTCGACGCTGCTGCTGCAGCGGCGGACTCGGACTCCTACTTTGCTGCCTCGCCTTGCCTTTACCCTTGGCGGGTGGAGGAGTGCTCGAGGCGCGGCGTCGACGCGGTGGCGGGCTAGGAGACCGGCTGGGACTAGAAGAAGAGTATCTGCGGCGACAACGACGCGGAGGAGAATGGGAGAGGGAGACCGAAGGGCTGTGGCTACGGCTACGGCGTGTAGGTTTGGATTTTGGGGGTGGTGATGGTGAGCGAGATAGGGAGGAAGAGGGGCTGCGGCCACGGCGTCTAGGTGGTGGAGGCGAGCGAGAGCGAGAGCGGGAAAGGGAGGAGGAGTAGGAGCGTTTGCGCTTGCGGGGCGCGGGGGATCGAGAAGGAGATCGAGATCGAGAGGGAGAAGGAGAGCGGGAAGGAGAGCGGGAAGCCGAGGTATAACTCTCGCTTCTGCGAGCACGACCTCCGCGCCTGTTGCGAACAGGCGAAGGAGTGCGCGTGTACGACCTGCCGCGGGAGCTAGAACGTGAGTCGCGCCTCCTGCGGACGGGGTTTCGGGAGCGCGGATAGCTGCTGGATGAATAAGTCGACCATGAGCTTACACTGCGGTCATCCTCTGAATCGCTTTCCGGCTCAGGGAGCGGTTTGGGCTTCGGCGCGCTGTTCTTGAGCCAGTCACGCATGCCCTCGGTGAGCACACCCATGCCAATGGCAGTGAAGAAGTTGATGGAGAAACGCGTCTTGCTCTGGTCATCCGCGTCCGTAGGGAAGATGCCCGTAAAACTATCCTGCAGCATTGGATCCTTGAACCTCTCAACCACCGTCCTCTGACCGAGCGATGCGAGGAGCTCTTCGAAGAGGATCTTGACGAAGATACGGGAACTAGACGTCGTATCTTCTTCTGTCATCTTGACTACTTGGAAGACGTGCCAGCCGATGCCGTCTGAAGCTAGCAAGTGTGCGAAGAACTGGGCGATGATGCGGAGCCGGTTTGTTTCGAATCGGTGAATGGTCTCGTAGTAGTGCGCGAAACCTTCCTCGAAGAGATCCGTCCACATCCTGTTTAGCTTGCAGAAGCGCTCGCCGATCATGCCGTAGAACTTCTCGTACGTGCGCTCCTGACTGGCACATTCGACAATCATGGTTGTCAGCTCGTTCTCCAAACCGTGGGGCAGGTTGATCCTCATAAGCTTGTGCACACACTCTTCGAAGCCACCACTGCTCTTGATGGTCAAGTAGATGGTCCGGCGCAGGCTGACGAGATCCGCATTTGTCTGGTCCTTGACGTCCATCGCCTTTACTTCTTCATCTTCCTCGTCGGATGATGCATCAGTGTATCCATCATCATCGCTACCCTCCTCTTCACCCAGAATCTCTGCCTTGATCTTCTGGTACTCCTCCTCATGTGCTTCGTAATCGGGATCGACTTTGAAGATGTTCAGGCCGTCTTCGACCTTCAGATCGCCCTCAAGCGTGTGGTTGTGCGTAATCTGATCCTCCTCTTCGACGAGGTCCAAATCTTCCCGTACAACTGGATTGTCTTTGTATTTTGTACGTCGCACCTCGAACAAAACCTCGATCATGTACTGGGTCCGCTTGTCGATATCCGCTTCGTGGAGGATGTTGCGCATCTGGTCGAAAATGGCGTTGGCAATCGCAGGCTTCATCTCGTCGAGGAAAGCCCCAACTTCTTTCATAATACCGACAGCGATCTCGACGGAGTCATCGGAAGGCTTGTTGAGCAGAAGCAGCAGGATCTCGGCGATTAAAATCTCGTGAACGACCTGCGTGTTGACGAGATGCGAGAGGAACATGGTACTCGATAACGCGACGGCCTTGTCGTTCCTCCGGAAGCCCTTGCGGAACTGCACGATCAGACGTCGGACTAGCAAGTCGCCTACCTGAGGTAGTTTGGTGTTCACGATGGCGACCATGGTTGCGTAAATCGGTGTGAAGGGCAGACTGGCCGCCTGCGCCTTCATGATGGCTCTGCAGAACAGGCCCCGTCCACGCACGAGGTTCTCGGAGAACAGCTCTGGCACGATCATCTTGATGTTGGCCGTATTCGTCTTGTTGATAAGACCCTGGATCGACTTCTTCAGCGCCTCCCAGGCCATGCGCTGGAACTCGGGGCTCTTCTTATCGGTGATCGACTTCTGCATCTCGCGCAGTCGCGCGGGCGGGATGTACGCGCCTCCCGCACGTGTCTTGGAGTCATCGATGGGCAGCTTGCGGGTCGCGCTGAAGGCACTTTGGAAGAGCCTCAAGCGCGAGTCGTCAGCAGGCAGGTCATCGGTGGTGGGCTTGGGAGCGGGACGGCGGCCTATTCCCCCATTGCGGTGGTCGTCATTGTCGTCGTCTTCTTCTCTCCGGCTCCTCTTCGACGGGCCAGCACTCGGTCCATCGTACGGCGAGCGCTCTCGTTTGCGCGGGACTTCCTGAGCCTCGTTTTTGATCTCGGGCTCAGGCGACGGCGACGGCAGGCGGACTGCGGATGCGACCTCCATCATCTCGCAGTAAGTCGTGTTGGGGTGAAGAGTTGGAGTCGGAAGCTTAGCGTGACGCGCTTCGCAAAAGTTTAGTTCGATGCAGCCGGTCGAGCGATGCAAGCAAGCCAGCGGCGAACGGGCCGCGGTTTCGCCGACAGGGTCTGGCTTGGCGCGACTTTGCGGGAAAGGGACAGCGAGGTGATTGCAACCCGCAAGGGGAACTCTGGCAGCGCATTCACTCGTTCGATTCTCCACAAGACTTCAGAATGGTATGTAGCAAATGCAAGTGACCGATAGACGTAGATACACAATACTGACCACACAAAAGGCCGACCGCCTCGTTGGCCTCAGCATGCTCATCGCAGCGACCGCCATCTTCGTCTACTACACCGTCTGGACACTCTTCATGGTACGACGTGCAACCTCTCACCTCTACCTGTTTCCTAACGTGATCACTCATTGACTGATTGTCCTCTAGCCCTTTGTGGACGACGACCACGTGCTCCATTCGCTCTTCCTCCCGCGCGTCTGGGCCATCCGCATCCCCGTCATTCTCCTCATCCTCGGTACCACCGTCGTTGGCAGCTTCCTCTCCGTGGTCATGATCCGGAGCAATCGGAAGAAGGCACTCAAAGCCAAGCAGAAGAAGGCTTCATGAAAGACTGTAGCATGCACTTGCACATGGCACCACGGGCGCACCGGAGCAAGTGGTTCCCATAGGCTTCACAAGAGCTTGCAGCTGTGGGGTGGCATGTGGAGGAATAGGCCGCCAAACGTCCCTAAACAAGAAAAAGGAGAAGAGGTAATTATATTATAGCTGGCTCGGCTCCACTTGTTGTCCGGTTACATCGATGGAAGACCTTGATTTATCGAGCAAAACCATACGCCACATCCTCTTCCTAACTCATCATGTTCTTATGGTCTGTGAGCCCAACCCTACATGACGCTGCAATTCTCCTCCGTGATCACTACCGGCTCACCATCGTCCTCCCCACCGGCGGCGGCTGCTGCTGCTGCTCCACCGCCCTGTCCCCTCGCGATATGTCTAGCCAACTGCGCAAATACCGCTTGACTAATGAAGTAATCATCCCTTCCACCCTTCCGATCCATGTCATTCTGGCTCGTGATCTGATAGCTTTGGTGCATTCTCTTGCGACTGCTTAGTCCACCAGGCGCAACTTCCGTGTCGCTATCATCACCACTACCCGCGTCTTGTGTCGATTCGGTCGGCTCCGATGTTTCTGTGGCGCGATTGCGGCGCCTCCGGCCCCAGTTAAGACTGGAGAACGTATTTGGGTCCGAGGATCGGACACCGACGCCTTTGCGCGCGTTGTGCTGGAGGTGGAGATCAGGGGAGAAGATTTTAATGGTGTGGTCGATACCGGAAACGGCCATGGTAGGCTCGTAAGGGTGGCCTGGCTATGTTAGTGTGGCGCGGTCGTATTGAAGGTGATACGCATACCTTGGATTACATTTACAACTTCACCGTCAGCCTCAAGGATACTCGCCAATGCTGCTGTCTTGCGATCCCATATAAAGACATGGCCGCAATCGCTCCCACTGACAACATACTCCGAATGCAGGCCAAAGTAGTTAACGTCCTTGACTGTCTTGACATTGCAGTGTCCTGTGTAGCAGCGCGTATGTGGTGCACATGGGACGTCGAGCTCCGCCTTCCATCGCTTGAACCGGCTCCGACTGAAGTCAGAACGCCAGAGCATGTGGCCACTCCTAGTGCGCTGTAAGCCTTCATCAGAGTCATCATCTTCCTCTTCCTCCTCTTCGTCTTCGTCATCAGACTCAACATCCCCGTCACTATCTTCATCACCCTCGTCGTCGTCATCGCCTTCAGTCGTGTCCTCCGCTGTAAGAACGCTAGCTTCAGCAGCAGCAGTAGAGCTCGATGGTGATGCTCTTGTGAGCTCAACCTCGTGAATAGGGCTATCATCCTCGATCGGATCAATATCTTCATGCTGCGCCATCAAGGTTTGTTCTTCGACTTGGATCTGCTTGTCCGAGATCCCACGCCCGCCATACGCACGGTCGACATGTTTGAACTTGGTCCCTCTGGCGGAATTGAGTAGTACTCCTCTTCCGACATAGTATGCCCATCTCCTCTTCGCCATGTCTCGAGGCTGCGTATGATCATCGGAAGAGCTGTTCCCCGTCGTCGACTCAGAAGCCCCAGTCAAATCAGCAAAGGGAACTTTGACCGCATCGGCGAACGCATTGACCGCGTCAACTTCGGAAGGAAAAAGTATTCGATTGGCGTCTGTTTCGAACTTGGACGAGTCAACATTGACGATGGCTTTATCGCTAGCCAGCTCAAGAAGATAGGGAATCAGATAGTCTTGAATCGCATCTATGTCAGAGCCATGGGGAATCGGCAGGCGGGTGGAGCTGCTGCGCCCAGAGAAACCCTCAACCACCGCGCTAGGGCCACTGTCGAGCCACAGCAGTATAGCTTTGAGGAAGTCGTATCCGAACTGTTCATGTGGAGGTAGCTCACGTTCACGTGGCGCCGGCTGTATTGAAGCGAAGTACTGAGCTATAAAAGCGTCGGAAGAAGACCCGGTCAGTAATTGACCGCCTAGCATACGCGAGAGAGTGCCAGCAGCCTGAACAAATCGGCGAGATGCTGCGCGGTCGTCACGCAGCTTGTTTTGCAAAGCTACTTCTCCAGGGTCTGGATCGACTGGATAACGCCAAGTTCGGTCAATATCGTCCATGTCCGACAATATCGAGTGGGCAAGGCCTAAGATGGATGTGAAGGCAAGCTGTAGTCCAGTCTCCCCATGCTCACCCAGATCAAATATTCGCTTCGCTATTGTGACACAAGTTTTTGCAATGCGGAAATGATCTGTCGATCGCAGGTCATTAAGCTCTTCTTGGCTCATGCGGGTCTCGGCTGGTGTCTGGATGCGGATATCCTCACTCTGGCCATTGCCGTAGGTAACTCTGAGAGCTAGGTCGTCATCGCTGCTCTCTGTCCGTTGTCTTGATCCTGCTCTTTCGGAAGACTCGGGGGACAAGGCACTCGACTTCGGCCGCTTGCGTTTTCTATCCGCCTCCTTGACCCGACGGCTCGAGCGACTGTTTGAACCCTCTGGTACAACATTTTCCCGTGCATCTGCAGCCCGCAACATGTCAAAGCTGTATATATGGTCCCCAGACCAACTCACAATCAGCTCAGGTTCCTCAGAGCTGATCTTACATGCAGTGATGTGGCCTCCGTCGTTACGTCCCATACGCTGCTTCCCATGCGGTGCAAACTTTTTGACACATTGCGTGGCCTTGCCAAGCAGTTCGTCATCGTTCTCGCTCCAGTTTTTCGGGCTTGATAGCCTGGAGCCTCGCTCGAGATTTTTGTCGCGGCCAAGCATTCGACGATCATGGAGGAAGCAGTGAAGATGCGACCCACCAAGCGCGATATAGTGTGGCTGGGACGGCGAGCAAGAGATTGTGTTGAGGTCCAATCCGTATCGGCTGTACGAAATGAGTGGTGGAGGCACATTATCCGAGGCATCGTCATCCCTCGCCCACTGTGGTACCATCATATCTCTTGCGGGTGGGTAAGTGCTCGAAGGCTGCCTGATATCCCACTGTCTCACATCGCCATCGTTGGAGCACGTAAGGAAGTAGAAGGGGTTGTCTTCGGTAACAATGCGCTTGACCGTGTCGCTATGGGATCGGAACACCTTTGCGTTCGTGTCTCCTTGCGTCAGTGTTACCCCATCTCGTGCCATGCCCATGCTACGCGGCCCGGTACTTGGCCTGCCCCCAGAGCGGAGCGCAGAATGTCCGGAGTACTCAATATCAAATATCCGTACGTCGTCTGTCGCGCTGATAATGTGCCGGTCGTTTGAGTACGGCATGAAGGCGACGCTGAAAATGTTGGACCGATGACCCGTCACAATGCTGGTGGTCAAATCGAACTGCGCATTGGACGATTCGGGTTGGTATGTATGGATGGAGATGCGATGATCGTCTGAACCAGATGCCAGCAACCTCCCAGAGCCAGACCAGCTTAGCGCATTGACACACCCGTTATGGCCCTCAAGTTCATTAACGATGTCAAGATCGTTGATCCATTTCCGGTTGCCGTATAGGGAGCTGACGTCGGTCTTCTTCTTGCGTAAGCCTAATTCCCGCTGAAGCAGGCTGTCGTAAATTGTGGACTTCATCATGCAAGGCTGTCAAGCTCCAGAAGAGGGTAGCCGGGCTCGGGAAGAGAGGGGTGGCTCGAAGAGTAGCCTGAGAGGCGAACGATGCGGAAGCTCGATGCTTTCCAGGAACGGCTAGCGGGGCGCACGGTAGGTAGAGTTCAATCAGGTGGAGCGAGAGGTGAGTGTAGGGCCGTGTGTATGGGCATTGCGGCGCTCTCACGATCGGGCTGGCGATAATTGCGCGTTTGGGTGTTTCCACGCCCGTCGAGAACGAATGACGAAACAAAGGTGATCCACCGCCGCAGCTCTTCCCCGCGGCCTCCCGTTCCGCTGCCAAGACCGGCACAAACCTCACTGCCAAACACATCTTGTCGATTAGAGCGTTAGGAAATTATGTGACACGTAATTCTGTATGATATACAAACTACTTCATAGCAAAAGCATTAAGGCCATGAACATCAGTACCTATTTTTCGCTTACGTCATGAGCTACATCCTCTCGTGAAATCCGACTCTTCTCCGACCAGCAGAGCAGAGCCCAGAAGACATCAAGTTCGAACCTGCAGATACAAATACTGCGAGAATAAAGACGCTGCTGCTGTGTCGATAGGGCATGGCAACAAGCGGGCCCAAAGTATTGCCGACGCCGTCGATGTCGGCTGCAAATCGAAACACCAAGGGACCTCTCCAAGCGCACCAATCTGCACCACTACACTGGAACCCCGTCCGAGCTCCGCAAAAGGATTTTCTATATAAAATCGAAGAATCGCTAAAGCACGGAAGGAAAATCCGCTAGAATAGATCAGTGACAAAAATGTTGTTCCACGTGACAACGAGGACGGACGCAGGGCTGTGCATCATAGACACCGTTCGTACAACAGCAGCATCAAGCTCACGACAGAAAAAAAAGCAGTACCAGAGAAGGCACGTCACTGTCGTCGCTAACCCAAGGGTGCGCACGAGGACGGTGGCACTACACGTGGCGCACGTGCGTAGTTCGGGTTTCCCCACACTCTACGCCAGCAATGGTTAACAGTGATAAGCTTTTGGAGCCGCATGGGCGATCACTGCAAGGTACGGCAGCAAGAGCAAAAAGAGCAAAAAGAAGAGGTCGAATTGCGGTGCAGACAGTAGCGGAAGACCCCCGAAAAGCTGCGGAAAATGATGTTTGAATATGGTTGCATAGCTTTCTGAGCCCATAGACGCCTCGTGAATTAGTAAAAGTCGAGATAGAGCGACGTTTGGTCGTTGTGGTGCTCGCTGCATCTACAAAGCGTTCCTTGCCCTAGACGTTGTGTTGGTTTGCAACTCGGGCCCCATTGGCCGGGCCAAGATCAAACGAACGAACTCCAGCAGTGCGCCTCTCCCACACCCACCCGCCCTTCGACCCCCGTCTGCCTGTTTTGGCGTGTTGACTTGTCTGCGGCATTCATCAGATCGTTGCTTCCTGTTCCAGTTGCGTTTACTGCATCTCGCGCACTCTTTGCTCGTCCGTCGCGCATTCGGTCTCCGCTCACGCCTTCACAACAACACGACGCCCCGGGCAACCGCCGACCAGCATCGCGCACGCTGTCGCCCGCCGCCATCGGCGCATATGCAGGAGAAGTCTTCCCTGCTGCTCATGCTATTGTGAGGCTATCAGGATCCACACAGGCGCTCTAAGTGCACTCTCACTACTGCGACGCACGGGGACCCGTTCACTCACTGGCTGGAGATCCGCAGCAGGCGTCACCATCACGAGCCTCCATGTCTAGCCGGGCGAAGCGCAAGTTCGACATCGACCCCAACGCCTCGGACCCTGACGATTTTGACTACAACGATTCGGAAAAACGCGCGGCACCCCAGCGCCGCCGCCATCGAGGCACACCGGGAGCCAAGAAGAAGCCCTCCAAGCGCCAGCGACGCGCATACGGCGGCTCTGACATCGACGACGACGACGAGATCGAGTCGGACGACTCCTTCACCGAGCGCTCAGCGTCCGAGGAGCCCGAGATCAATCCTGCGACGGGCAGAAGCGTGCGCCGCGCCACCAAGAAGCAGATCAAGTACGAGGAAAGCGAAGAGGACGAGATCGAAGCCACGCCATCGGCAGACGAAGACGAAGCGCCCAAGCCCGCGTCGCGCCGCCGTGCGCAGCCGTCGATCGAAGAGGTCGAGAAGCCGTCGCTCATCGTGAAGCTGAAGATGCCCGCACACGGCTCGGGTCGCAATTTGCGCACGCGCACAGGCAGCAAGTCCATCGCCCGCGGGAAGACGCCCGATACACTCGGCACACGACGTAGTAGTCGTCTCTCGCACGATGTAGAGGCACCCATGGTCGCCCTCTCGGATTCGGGCCGACACGTCAATGTCGTGCGCGACGGCACTCGCAGCCCGGAGCCCGTCGCCGCGCGCGCAACAAGAGGCGGCAAGGGCCCCAGGATCCAGCACCCCAGCGCCATCATAGAAGCCTCGCAGGAGACATCGATGGTGCGCGACCCAGACAGTTCCGGCCCACTGGACGCGCTCCTCGCTGGCGCTGAGACCCAGGTGCAGGCCAGCAAGGAGAGCTCGCCCATGCAAGAAGCCCAGCAAGAAGACGCCGAAGGTGAAGAGGATCGCGAGGGTGTTATACAGGAGTCGCAGCATGAAGGCGCCGCCGAGGAGTCGGATGAAGAGGGCCCTGTCACGCGTGGCGGCCGCAGCTTGAGGGTATGTCTGCCTGCCTGTTGCCCTGCTCGCAAACTAACACACATTTGATAGTCCCGCGCCGTCTCGGCCAAACGCAAGCGCGGCGCCGAAGAAAGCAGTGACTTCGAGCCCCCGGCTGAGGACGACAAGGAAGAAGAGTTGTCCGAGTCGGATCATGCCAACGATAAACACTCGGCATCAGAGAGTGCCTCAGGTTCAGGGAGACGGTCCAACCGCCTGCGCGGAAAGACGCGCCAATCTCAGCGGAGCAGGCGCAACTCCTCGTCTGGAGAGTCGGGGCTAGATCCAGACGAATTGCAAGACGAGATCCAGGACCTTGACTACAACAAGCGACGGCGCCTCAGCAGACGCAAGCCCGACAACGATGTCGCCTACGACGCTGCACCCAAAAGGCGCGCCCGCAACACAGTCGACTATCGGGTCGTTCGTCCGGAACAGAACAACATGTTCGAAGTCGATGACGACGCGCCTGCCGTAGACCGATCTCGAGCGAGGGGAGGGCGCTCTACGTACAAGAGCCTATGGCGAAGTCAGGGCCCCTTCGGCGGTGGCTTGGAAGCCGGCATGGGAGCGGGAGGCGTCAACGATTCTGACAGCAGCGATGACGAGAACCAGAAAATGCCCAAGCCAATGGGCGGTATGATCGGGATGACGCCAACCACAGCAACTGCGCCTGGCTTTGGATTCCCTCAAACCCACAACGCAGATCCACAGCAAGCCGCTGGAGGGGGTCCGGCAAATCTGGGCAAGGTCAAGGACAAGAAGGCCCTTGCGGACTCCGACCCGCTTGGTGTCGATCCCAACGTCAACTTTGACGGCGTCGGTGGACTCGATGACCACATCAACAAGCTCAAGGAGATGGTCATGCTGCCTCTTCTCTATCCAGAAGTGTTCCAACGCTTCAAGATCACCCCGCCTCGAGGCGTACTGTTCCATGGTCCGCCTGGTACTGGTAAGACGCTTCTCGCTCGTGCACTTGCTTCTAGCGTCAGCACACACGGGCAGAAGGTCACCTTCTACATGCGAAAAGGCGCCGATGCGCTGAGCAAATGGGTGGGAGAAGCCGAACGACAGCTTCGTCTCCTGTTCGAGGAGGCGCGGAAAACCCAGCCTAGCATCATCTTCTTCGACGAAATTGACGGACTGGCGCCTGTCCGCTCTAGCAAGCAGGAGCAAATCCACGCTTCCATTGTCGCAACGCTTCTCGCCCTGATGGATGGCATGGACGGTCGTGGCCAAGTCATTGTGATAGGCGCCACCAATCGTCCAGACTCTGTAGATCCTGCATTGCGACGTCCGGGCCGATTCGATCGGGAGTTCTATTTCCCGTTACCAGACGTTGCTGGTCGACGTTCTATCATCGATATCCACACCAAGAATTGGGAACCACCACTCAAGCCTCGGATGAAAGACGACCTTGCCGAATTGACCAAGGGCTACGGAGGTGCTGACATCCGAGCCCTCTGCACCGAAGCTGCCTTGAATGCGGTACAAGGAACATACCCCCAGATCTACACTTCCGAAAAGAAGCTCTTGATCGATCCCAGTACTATCAAGATCCTTGCCAAGGATTTCATGATCTCGGTCAATAAGATGGTACCTTCCTCCCAGCGGACAGTGACGGCCAGTGCAGCCCCGCTAGGCAAGAATATCGAGCCTTTGCTACGAAAGCCGCTCGAAGCCATCCTGAAGCGCATAGATGAGCTCATACCAAGGAGAAAGAAGCTTACGGCACTTGAAGAGGCAGAGTACGACGACCGCGATGACGAGAAGGGCTTTGAACGCGAAGCCACAATGCGCAACTTTGAAAGCAGCAGGATCTTTAGACCTCGTCTGCTCATCACCGGTCTCCAAGGCATGGGCCAACAGTACCTAGGTGCTGCGCTGTTGAACAGGATCGAGGGGCTCCATGTGCAGTCTTTTGATCTTCCGACGATCCTCGAGGACTCCACCCGATCACCTGAGGCTGCCATCACTCAGTTGTTTACTGAGGTTCGGCGACACAAGCCTAGTGTCATCTACATTCCGGCAGTTGATGTTTGGTACCAGACTCTACCGCCTCAGGCAATCAAGACTTTCAAGCTGCTTCTTCGCAGCGTCGGCGCCAACGAGCCCATTTTGCTTTTAGGTGTAATGGAATTGCTCGGCGAGAAGGAAAAGCCAGATGCTCAAATGATGATGGACCTATTTTCCTTTTCGCAAAACAATCAGTTCCAGCTTATGCGACCGGATCAGGAGGGCCGCTCGGAGTTCTTCAACAACATCAGCCATTACATTCGCATGTCACCAGCGGATTTCCCCGACCCAGATAACAGGAAAAAGCGTATACTTCCCGAACTGGAGGCCGCGCCTATAGTTGCTCCAGTGGTCGACCCGAAAGAGCTTGCGGCCCGTGAGAAATGGCAGCGGAAGCAGGATAGATTGACGCTCAACAAGATGAAGATGCTCATTCAGCCCATCATGGACCAGCTAAAGAAGAGTCACCGGAAGTTCTTCAAGCCCATTCTAGAAGAGAGTTGGTATTCGTATCTTCTGGAAGAACAAGACCCGGAGCATATCATTTCAGATCTTCCACGCGACCAACAAGCGGAGCAGGGTGTTGCACGCCCGTGGGAGTATTCCAAGGACACAAAAGGCGTGGATGTCTTATTGCACGTTGAAAGTGGCAACAAGTACTATAATCTGGACCTAGGCACGATTGAGAAGCGTCTTTCCAATGGTTACTACAAGCGCCCTGCCGATTATCTTTTCGACATCAAGACCTTGGTGAAGGATGCCAGGACGATTGGAGATGCCGAGCGGACCTTGAAAGGCAACGAAATGGTCACCAACGTCGAGGTCGATCTGGACACTTTCTTTGAGCAATCCAATCCTGGTTTGCTTCAAGAGTGTGAGGCAATGTATCAACGCGAATTAGCAAGGGAGAAGAAGGCGCAAGAGAAGCGACAAAAGGCCCTTGCCGCAAATAAGGATACCGAAGAAGTTGCACGAGTGCCTCCAGAGCAATCCGTCGGTACGACCGAGACCTCGGGACCCATCTTTTTGGGCGAACCTATTCCTGGACATTTGGCTATGCCGCCAGTAACTCCGCTGCGAGCACCAGCTGCGGCAGCTCTGTCGAACGGCACAAGCGGAGAAGAAGGCGCACATCACGCGACGAACGGTTCAACGGTGCCTTCCAACGAGGACACGCACATGACTGACAGCCAAGACTTGAACGCCAACACGCAGCATGACTTTCGATTCCAGACTCCTGGCAGAATGCAAACTCAGGGGACACAGACGCAAAAGTCGCAGACGTCAGGCCGCACGTTCATGGCACCAAATTCGCACCCCAACGACTACCACAACAGCGCTTCAACAACGACCTCCGGGCAGAAGACATCGAACCGATCCTCAGACAACAAATTCAACACGCAAAGTAGCAATGGTACTGGGCCAGGTGGCATACCTAACCTACCCAACTTCTCAGAAATGATGCCCGAGCCAAGCGGGTCGCAGCTTCCCGACACACAAGGTTCGCCACCCGATTCTTTTCCCCAACGCTTCCAGCTCTCACCTCGTCTCTCACCCCGACCCACAACTGACGACAACCCCCACACAGAAGTCCACTACGTCAGCAGTCAACTCTCCAACTCACAGCCCTCGCAACCCTCGCAATCCTCCCAAAACCCAACCTCCATGCCCGCGCCCGCGCCACCCCACCACTCCAACCTGAACGCAATCCTCAACGCCGAAGACCCAAAACCACAACTCATCCTCGACGACGCGCTCGTCACAGACCTGCACGAGAAACTCGTCCACTCCACATCCGGCTGCTCGCTCGAACAGCTCGAACAGATCAACGCCGCGCTCATGGACGCCATATGGCACCATCGTGCCGACTATAATCGCAACGTCGTGCTCAAGGAGGTGACGGAGGCGTTCAATGTTAAGATTAAGGATATTCAGACTATGCAGGAGATTCTTAGGAGTAGTCAGGAGGAGAGGGAGGCCGAGATGCGTAGGTTGGGGTATGTGGGTACGCAGGATGATTGGTTTTCGCAGCGGAGGTAATGGGTTGGGTAGGGGTTGTTAGGGGTAGGGCTCTTTTTTTTTTTTTTGGGAGAAGTCGTTGATTGGGAGGTGTTCATTTTTTTGGGGTATTTTGGTCAAACTTGGGCCTGGTTGGCTGCCAGCGCGCCTCAAGGGGCGGGGCCGGGTTGGGACAGGTCCCTCGGAAAAAAGTGAGAATTTTATATCTTCGATATTTGTGTTTTTTTGTCGTCGAGTTCTTTATGTACCATGACTTTTTTTTACTCCTTTTATTTGTTTCGGGCTCTTGGTTCGTTGGGCACCATGTTGATGCATGTCTAGGCGAGGAACACTTGTGCATTGGGGAAGAAAAACATCTTACCTAGATTGTACAAGGCGTTTGTTATAACTCTAGGTAAATCCTAGGTAGAGTACAGTACAGTACTGCGAGTATCCCCACCAATCCCCTTTTATTTTACGGATGGTTTTTTTTGGGGGGGGGGGCGTTTTATGCGCCGACGCGACGTGCTACTTAACCCGCTTTCATCGGTAGTCTGGTTCCAAAGTCCTACGCACGATGCTGAGTCTACCTACCTAACTACCTATCAGAGCAACGAATACCATCTCTAACCACCCACCCCACCTACTCCATGGCCCCTTCCCTTCCCTTCCCTTCCCTTCCCTTCACACTCCACTGCACTATTATTTAGTTACGCGACGAATGACGAATACCTATCCACCCATCCACCCACCTATCCCGTCCAGCACGCAAGAAAAAGAGAAACCAGTGTTTCTCCCCCCCCCCCCCCCCCCTCCCATACTTGTTCCGTTGGCTTTTTACGCTACATACCGGTACGCGACCCGCTCGATTCCATCCCATGCCAAGACTTTCGCTACGGAGAGATTACGGTGGTAAAGTGAAGGTTGGTATAGCGCGTGGGTGCTTGGATTTGGATTTGGGAATAGAGAGTGAGCGGGATGGTGGGAGGGGGGTTTTTTTTTGGGTTGGTTGGTTGGTTGGTGGGGGTTGATGCGTGTGGGCTTTGTGGGGAGGCGGGGGTAAGTTAGTTGCGGTTGTGTGGATGGTGGATGGGAGTGTGGGGGAGGGTGGGTGTCTGGCTAGTACCTACATGGAAGGAGAGGGAGAGGGAGAGGGAGATGTGTCGTTCCAGAAGAAAGGAGGTGGGGGGATTGAGAAGATTATTTGTATGCGTGTCTGCTTGGTCTTGTAGTCTTTTTTATCTACATCTTGGTGGCTACGGAAGACCGGGCTTGGGGCGCAGATACGACGGCGGACGGACTCTTGAGCGGCGCGTTCGGCTCGTAGGTTGTATCTAGAAGCGATCATGTCTTTCGTGCCGCGGCGCTGTGCCCTGGCGCCGTGCTCGATTTCATCGCGACAACACAGTATCCGGCTTTTCTCCTGTGTGCTATTTATAGACTACCCGTGTGTTGTATGTCGTAGTCGGCAGCCGATGAGAATCGTGTACGCGACCGGAAAAAGGGTCGAAGATATCACGAGATATCATGTAACCTTCAGTGTGCATGATGCGGCATATTCAGTTCCTTCCAGCTCAGAGCCCGACTCCCGCTTGTCTCCTCACTCCATCTGCCCAATGGACTGCGCGGCCTCACTTTGCGCGCCTCAGCCTCCATCTCTTCGTAGTCTTCTGGCTGGGCCGGTTCACTGGTGACCTGCGTCGTAGTCACTAGCTTGATATCCTTGGTGCTGACCCTGCAAAGGTCGTCTGCGCTGTCGCTTCCAGAGGGAAGGGTGACTCTGCTCCTGCCCCGTCGGCTTTTGTGCTGTGAGTGTATAGCTTCGACTGTGCATTCGCCGCCGAAGCGCTTGGGCTTTTCGATCCAGAATGTGGAGAAGGTGTCGATGCCGTTTTGGTCTGGGGGCGGCTCGTCGCTGAAGATCATTATCCGCCGTGTGCAGGTGTAGAGGAGGACGTCGAGCCAGCCGTTGGAGGTGATCATTGCGCCGGAGAGACAGAGACGCGCGAGCGAGGGTGGGCTGCCGGACATGGAGGCCATTCGTGCGGATGCGAGAGGCAAGGTGCAGATTACGTAGACAAGGGGGTAAACGACCATGAGGTTGGAGATGGAGCGCACGCGTTTGGCTTCTTCGGTTGTGTAGTAGCCCGATCGGATGCGGTAGGTTAGAATGGTGTAGATGGAGGCGTAAATGAGCACGTTGCCGAATTCACTAAGCCATCCTGTTAGAGAACTATCTAGTAGCGGATTGGCAGACTCACAAGATGAAAATCCAAACGTAGTGAGTCCACAAACGGAGATCTGCCAAGTCGTGGTGGATCCAGCACCATACTCCGGAGCGGACATAGATGCTATCCCCATGAAGGCCAACACCGATTGAAGAGACACCGAGGATGAAGACCCACAGTAAAGCGATGGTCAGATAGAAGTATCTTGGCCTCAACCGGAAGTCCAGAATAACAGACGCAAAGGTATGCAATCCGATAGCGAAGCACCAAACCCCACTTCCCAAATCCCCCGTCGAAACCAGCCAGCCCTGCGCAAAGCATATGGGATTCGACACTTCAACGGATCCCAACCGCAGCCATTCGACATTAAGCAGAAATGATAATGCTTGTTGCAAATCCGCCCAGAGGAGGTTAAAGATCAAGATGATGAACTGGTTGCTGCGTTTAGACCGTATCTGCCAGGACACCAGCTTGTATGTGAGGACGACCAGTAGCGATACAGAAGCAACGAAGCTGATGAAGCCCATTGCAACGACTGCGCGTAGCCATGGGTGGATGAAGGCCGGTAGGACAAACGACTTCGAGTCGACGTCCAGTTGCTCCACAGCGACCATCGCGAGCAGGTAAGAAAACGGATAGCGCAATTGAAAGAAATCTCTTGGTCGTTAGACACCGAAAGGAAGGGTCCTTGTCCTTTGGTTGCGCAATGCTATCATGTCGAGTCCGTGGTCATGGCGAAGGAAAGAAATCGGGGGTTGAAGAGCGTAGGAGAAAGGCCTCGCAATACCGTAGCAGAACAGAGTCGACCTGGGTATCACGGGGGCCTCACGACGTGATGTACGATTGACGGACGCCCGATGCTGACTGCCGTCGACAAGGGCATTGTATGTAAACCCTGACCCACTATAAGCTGGGGCAGACATTGGGGCAAGATCCATGTCCCTTCCACCGATCGTACGGGCACGCTAACGCCGGTGGGACTACTGTGTGTACAGCTCGTGGCATATCCCGAGGGTCCAAGCCCCTAGTTGCAGCGAAGAAGGCTCAGACTTAGTTTAGCCGGCTAGGCGGACGCTCTGGGATATAAGAGCTAAGTTTCATGACTATAACGGTGAAGCTGCATATGTACGAAGCGTGTTGGTGGTCATCAACAGCGTTCAACATAACGACAGCCGTTGTAGGTAAGAGGGGAAAAAGCGTCATCTGACGGGAATACGTACAATCACGCAAGCCAACAACCACCGTTACCGTTCGGCGCTGTATGCATCTGTCTCTCCACTCCAATAATACGGTCTTGGCATTCCACTGGGACGTGTCAGTGGCTGTTTTAGGCTGGGATAAATGCACGAGCCTTGTTGGTGGAAAGACGTTCGGGGACAAGCCGGCTGAATGCTTCTGTTAGACAAGCTGATCTATGTTCGACAGACTGTATTACACTGCATTCTCGCGGTTGGCCAGTGTATTATTTGCCCTCCTGTCATGTCGTGCGAAGCTCGTGAGTCGTCATGCTTGATTATCCGAACCCGAAGGCGAGAACGATTGCTTAGGGATACGGTAGACTAGCCGAGTCGGGGCTTAGCTTCCTCGCTACCATCTCATAACCAGGTTTTGCTCAAACTTCCGTTGCAGAGTGCACACACCCAATCTTCAGGCTGAGGCCGGCAAAGCTAACGGCTCGTTCTTCCCAATATGGTAGGTGGCAGTGAAACGGTCGTGCGCTCAGACTGCATGAAAGCCATGGATTTTCCGTGATTCGCGAGTCGTAGACCGAGTCGTGCTGCATGTGGGAGATGAACATGTAGAGTTTCTGTTTGGGGAAATCTGTGCGTGAGTGTTTCGCCTTACCACGACGGCAACATACCCAGCTGGGCGGCACAAGCTCGTAAAGTATGGACCACTACGGAGTACATAGGTACATATCTACTAATCACTGCACTAGCAGCCAGGCAACCAGTAATCACTTACCAAATCACACCGATATCAATCCAACTCCAACACACGGTGCGCACAGCAAACATCCTGTTGCCCTGTCCTTTTTTACCCCAGAAAAAGACAGTCTTGGCCGTCCTCAAACGCCAGTTGGCCAAGTCCCGCGCCAATGTCATGCGTAATATCGTTGGAAAGATGCCGAAATTGTGTTCGAGGATACGAGAGGAGTGACGCGAATCGGCAGTTGCACCTATTTACCCAGCGGACCGAACACCACACAACATCAACTTGATTAGAATCTCAGATGCAGATGGGGCAATATCCACATACAACTTCTTGCATCGTGACCGCAATTTATTAAATCGGCCATGTTGTGTACATCGAGCAGCTCGAAACTTGCGTGCAGAAGCCTCAACAAACAATGCTGACATTTGTAGTGTCCGCCGCATCCGCGGCCCCAACCACAAGCCTGGTTCCACACATCTCGCGTCCTGCGCTTCTAGAAGAAGCTTGTGCGGCTTGCTTATTTATCTGGGGCGATGCAGCTTGCGCTAGTGTCTTTCCACATCCAAAGCATCAGATGGGTGTTGGAACAGCGTATTATTAGCTGTCGCAGATGGTTCAACTTCTCTCTTATTGGCCTGGATCAACGCATAAAGTACTCGGAGTTTCACTGGATATGATAACCCCCGGGATGTTCCTTGGTGTTAACTCGGAATCTCGTCAAGACCTCCTCTAAAGATAATATGGTAAAGAAAGTTTAACGATAGTGCCATTTGTTTTCGCTCAAACCAAAGGAGCCGTTGACGTTACGACCGGACACCAGCAACACGATCTCCAAGAGCTTGGGAGGCTGTTTATTTTCCTCTTTGGCACCCATTTTACGTCTTAGCAAGGAATCCTCAACAAAGGGGTGGGTAAAGAAAAAGAAGAAGGAGAAGAGAAGAGCAAGCTTTCGACAAATCATATCAACGCCAATTCGTTAGGTGGCCGTTAGAAAAAAATTCCTCCATGTACCCAACCAACCATGGACGTTATACCAGTTTGGAACTAGGCCCAGGCGACTGCGAAACTAGTAGAGATAGTTTTGCAGCGAGTGTATATCCGCTTTTAGGATTGATCTCTCAGTTCTGTATGCTGACTGAGGTCCGCTCGTTAGCATTCGAAGCCATGCTTTATTATCCAGTACCTAATCCAGGTGCTTGCCAAACCGTCCTAATATGGCCTCCGCTCTCTGCGCCCCAACTCGTGCTCAACACACTCATCCTGCGAGTCTTGTTCATTTTCCAGACTATGTCGAACATGCTCAAACTCACCATAGTTGTTCCTCGGATAAAGCCTTTTCAACTGTTCATACTGATTCTGGAGATTCTCATACGGCGTAATTTCCTGCACAGCATTCTCCGTGCTCTCATCGTCCGGCTGACAATATGACAGTGCAGCCGCAGAGCCAGAAGCCACAGGTGGAGCAATGGCTGCTTCAACCGCAGAATCATTCCCAGGCAGTGTCGCGTCAACCACACTCGTTATAGGTTCTCGGGATGTCGTTTTCTCCGATGTTGGCCTCGCGGCTCCATTGGCGGTATGCGCCTGCGATGCCTCCGCGACGTGAGACGATTGAGCACCATTTCCTATGTGCGACTGGGCGCCTCGCTCGAGGTTGAAATGCTTCGCTTTGAGATTCACTTCAGATGGCAGGTCAGCGCGATTGAGCCAGGCTTGATCGCCGCTGACCGTGGCGTGGCTCATGTTCAACTGTATTTGCTGTTAGTATCGGCATTTTCTAGAAAGCTCATGAACCTTGCTTACGATAAAGCTTTTTGAACCCACTTCGTGGGATGGAGAGACTTTTGGAATACCGCTCATGTTGTTTGTGGAAGGCTCGGTCGACCTACGCTCTTCTGTTCTTCTGGACGACGCATCGGTCGTGGAATCGGAGGAAGGGCTCGTCATGCCTGATCTGTCGATGCTCTCTCGAAGGTCCACGAGAGCGTGATGGTGCTCTTGAGAAATGTACAAGTGCAGCAGTCTCCGCTTCTTCTCCAGTGATTCGAAAGCCGAGCTGAGCCGGTCTTGCGTGGTGATAGGCGTCCAGTTAATACCAAATTTCCTCCTAGGCTGAAGCAGATGTAGGACCTGGCTTGCGATTCCCGACGTAGCTATGATAATGGGAACAAGCGGATTGCAATCTTGGATGTTCTGTTGGGCAAGTCGTTGAAGGATGTTGAGCAAGAGACCGATGTTTGTTTTTTCTTCGCGGTATACGGAATCGGCGTTTTGGAGCTCCGTGTACAGCTTCCGTAAGGTGTTGGTGGACGAGGAAATGTATACCACCAGCTGGCTAACGCTCGCAGAAGTCCCTATTATCTCCATTATCATAATTGCGGCAAAGCCAAACCTATATCGGTACAAGTTTGGAAATGAAAAGGGGGCGACTGGGCAGCATGAGTTTGTCACTGTATGTGCACTTGGTTGGGAACGCGTAGCATGCAGTGACAGTCGACGTATGCCCTACTACCTAGTGATATCTGCAGTCGGCCCTCCGCTCGTGGGCGAATAGATAGTCAGCCTGGTCTGCCCTGTATCACGTAGTAGACCGCCGTTAGGTCTCACAACTTTTACAAGGCATGGTTCGTGGCTATCGTACCGGTGAAGAGCAGGCTGACGAAGGAAGTGCTACCAATGGTTAATTACCATTCCATACGATGCCTCACACATTAACGCGTTGACTGCTGCTCTCCATGCACACTATCGTGGCGTAAATGGAGTCCTTCAACCCTTGGCGCTTTGGGCTCCCAATGAAATGCAGCCACAATCGTCCCGCGGTTACACGAAGAAGGCGCACAGCCAAACAATGATCTTTCGGACCCACACACAAGCGACGTTGAAAACTTGAAATTGTTGATCGAAGCAGCCACGGCTGAGAAAATCAGGGATCATCAGGCCGATTGGTTCGCTACAAACGCTTGTAGATAGCATTTCCTCGGAGCTTTTTTTCAGGAGTCGCGGATGCTGGGATGATTCGTATTGCTCGGATCTATCTCTAGTTCTCAGACTTTTTCATGAGCTGAAAAGGTACTGGAGAGCAAGCTAGCCCCAACATGCATCACTTTGGACCCAAGAAGGTGGCTCGGCCGTGCGGTACATTCTAGCTTTGTTTCACAGGCAGGATAGAAGAACATGGTCTGCTTACAAACACGTACGTTAGTGTCTCTGAGGCTCGTCCCCTACTATACTCGCTAGTTGATGTACGGGGGGCACGAAAGATGACTGTAATTACGATACGGCCTTGACCGGAGAGAGGTACCTCAGGAACCATCCTCGACATCCAATAACTGGATCTTCTTCATGTACTCTTGTCCTCACCAGGCCGACGTAACGATACCGAGTCAATATGCCGCCAGACATCCAAGGAATCGCACTCGAGGACGTCCAGGTTTCGGGGACAATGGCAATAGGAAATAATGACCACAACGGCCATATCGAGGGCAACAACCAGAGCAACAGCCCCTACAACCACAACCACAACCACCAGAGCCATATCGTATATGTTTACAATAGCCTATGGCCGCACAGGTACAATGGCGTCCGCAGATCCAACCAGCAGAACGACAGCGCCCCCAATCAAAGCACGCCCGCAAGCTCCAACCTAGACAACCACAACGCCAATCGTAGACTCGTATCACCCAATCCCACCAGCCGCAATGAAAATCACGAAAACCGGAATCTAGTGTGGCTCAAGGCGCACTGGAAGCGCACTGCGGCCACCGTAACTCTAGTAATAGTCGTGGTTGTTTTAGCAGTCGTCCTGCCTTTGGAATTGAAATCGCACAACGCGGAAAGCTCTACTGGTAACTACACTGTAAGCCCATCTGAAATACGACAAGAAGCCCAACAGCAAGAAACACTAATACCATCAAGCCAACAACAAAACACTTGGACCTCCCCCCATCTTCACCCGAAAGCCCCACCAATAAACCCACATCGACTCCGCACTCGACACCCACTTCCTCGATTATCGAATCCACTTTACCTCCTCCCTTCAGCAGTCGTAGTAACCGCCCGCCTACGCCCACATCTACCTCCGATCTCATGCCCCCGCCGCCGTCCACATCAACAACGCAGACCCCCCCACCCATCACGACACCCGCGCCCACGTTCCTCGCCCCAGGCGAACCGTGTACCGATAACGCGCAGTGCGGTCCGAACCAGTGCTACACTCAACCAGGCGTTACAACCACCTGCTGTGGACCAACACTGTTTGGTTGTCCAGGCGCGATATGTACTGAGAACGGGGATAATGACTGCTTGGACCCGTATATGTGTGACTCTGTGACTGGGACTTGTTGGGGGGGAACGGATGATGGTGATTCGGGAAAGGAAGGGTTGAGCGGGACATGGGGAGGGAGAACAAAAAGATATGTGGCTAGAGGGGAAGACGGGCCTGATGTAGCACGCATATGTAATTGTTGATACCAGCACTGTAAGATAAGAAGAAGCTAGAGGTGTAAGAGAGGGAAAAACAGGTCCAATGCAGCCAGCCAATGTAATCAATGATACCAGGATTGTAACATAAGAAGAAGCTGGAGATGTAAAAGGGGTTACGACATAATGATCGGGAAGCAAACTTGTATATATAAAACAAGACATGAAATGTGCCTTGCGTATGCATAAATAAAAGACCCAAGAATGTAATCAATACTGCAACCAAAAAGGACTATATGCTACGTGAGCGCGTGAGCAAGAAACCGTGGGGTATCTCAGTGTCGCTCTTCCTAATCCCTCCGTGTTCCCACAGAACGTCCTGTCTAAAACATCAAAAGCGCCACACATAGAAAGAGAACAACCAAACGCTACTGGTATAAAATCTGGAAGCTGATAGCCTGCAGGGACTGATCGAGATATTGTCAGTCAGACCCAATAGCAGAAGGTACCAGGGCAAACCCCAGTAGGATAAGCTACCGACGCGATCGCGGCGAAAGCGTAGCTGGAAGCTTCTGAGTTTTGCGCGTCTCCCCGTCACGATATGGAGCGAAGGTGGAATGGGGATAGAACGCATTCCATCCTACATACTCACCCACTCCATCCAACTCTCCAAAAACCTGAACTGCCCTGTCTTCACATGCTCCAAAAACTCCTCAAAACCAATCAGTCCACTGCCCTTCCTCTTTCTAATTTCTTGCTCAATAGTCTCCAAACTAGCCAGCATGATAAGATGCAATGGTGACTGGGGATGCAGGGCCAATTGGCGAATGCGGCGGTGCAGAGATTTCACGGGATTTATTCCCTCGTCCAGCTCAGGGACCCAGGCATAGGCAATTTCCGCTTGATCGATCGGGTCACTGTCATACTGGATTGTGTCGACACCCTCGACGTGGGAGATATGCAGCCGATGTATTACCGGACTGTCGGTGTAAGACCGCCAATGGGCCCAGTACGCGTACGTAGGCATACTTTCGGGTTTCGTATGCAAAGGTTCCGGCGACGGCTCAATAGACGGGGCACATTCCCGGCTTAGATCGATAGACGCAGTGGGCGTCGATGTAGGCACGGGTGCGGATAATCCAGTTTCTTTTGTAAGCCAATCTCGCGCTATTATATCATGGTCTTGGTCGGCCTGGTCCGCGACAATAAAAAAGTATCGTGTCGAATAATCCTCTCTGTCCGCAATTACTGAAGACTGATCGGCGTCAGCGCTTCCGCTGGCTTTTGTCAGCGCATTGGGAGAAGTCTGAGTGGTGGGCAGTCCTGCATCCGCTAGTGAATTGGGCCGGAACTGGGGCATGGTAGGATCTCTGCAAGCGCCAACCACCGGACTTCCACCCAGTGTGGGGGTAGATAGCCAACCGTTAGTAGACGCGCATTCCGTAACAGCGTCTACAACTTCTTTTTGGAGCTGGCGCTTGCACAGCAACGTGTTCCACATGGTCGTATTGTCCACGTTCGTCGTCCTGGATATTTTGACGGATCGTAGAACCAGAGCTTCTATAGACTTGTACAGTCCTTCTATCGCCGTACGAGCTTCTTCTTCGGTGCGGTATCCATTATTCGAGGGATTTCGGAAGAGGCTTTGGAACGTTGAAGGTTCGTGGTGCAGTGTTGCGCAGAACTCCTTCACAAGACATTTAGAGAAGCGGAAAATACCAACTTGGACAATAGCTTCAATATCATTCTTATGTGTCGTGAAGAGGTCCATGGTCGTAGCCTCGATATCGGTTGCCAATCTTCGGCGCTCGCTGCGTGTTTCATGGGCGTCCATGGCCATATCCTCCTGTTCCAGAAAGAGCGGGTCTAGAAGTTCGTTGAAGCTTTGCTGTGTGATTTGATAGAGTACTTCCTTGCCCAGGTCTTTCTCGGGTTCTGGTATTTCGTAGCCACCCCATCGCTCACCGACCGGCCTTGACGATGAAGCATCAGAGCGCGTTTCCATATCGACCTCATCCTGAAACCGAACCCTTGACGATGATCGTGAGCCTCTGTTGTGTGCGCGGTCCTCGTTGGTGGTCGCAACGCCGGCTGTCTGATGCACCCCATGGACTGTGTCTTGGTCTTCTGGAATGGATGTCTCTAGCCCTTCAGGTCGTGTCATACCCTCTTCTTCGTCAGTGTAAAATTGCCTGCGAGCCCATCTGTTGGCAAGCGCGCGAGCATCTTGTTCATCAACATCGACGCCGAATTCAGATTGGCCAATATCTGTTTGCATGAATATCTCCTCCCGCTCTGCGACATCTGTATCTTCTTCAAAGATTGGCTCACTTGTGCTATCGTTTTCTTGTTTCGCTTGTAGACTGCGATGGTTAACGCGCGATATAGCCATGTTTCGAGGCGGGAAGGCAGAGCCCAAAGGTTGACTAGAGCGTATAGTGTCCAAAGCGTTGCGGACAGTCACTTCGTCGGAAAGTTCCGAGACGTGGTTTCGCGTGGCCTCCTTCTCGATAGCATAGTACGCCCTAAAGATGCGTAATACGTCCTTGCGAGATATATAGCCATCTCCGTCAACGTCATATCCGTTGAAGACAATCCTGGCCTTGACGTCGGCGTCGGTCGTGTGCATGCCATCTAACCCCTTGACCCATTCGTCAAAGCCAATGAGTCCGTTCTTGTCCGTGTCGTAGTAGGCGAAGATGCGGTCGTACACAAGGTTCGGTGCAGCGACGAAGCTGTTATAGCGCGGGATGAATGCGTGGTTGAACTCGCGCCGATCAATGGCCCAGCCCACCCCCGTCGTGTCACCCGTCCACTCGGTCCCTGCCAGACAAGTGAACTGATCCCACAGTGCCTCGATCTCCTCTGTTTCCATGCGGGTCTCTCGTACAAGGCGTTTCTTCAGCGCCGAGTTGATCGAAGGGCGCATCATGTGAGGTTTGCCGGGATATAGGGGCTCTTGCTTCGGTAAGGCGAGATAGGGTGCCGGCACGCGTATCTTGTAGAATACGTGGTGCTTGCAGTGTGAATTCGTCGCTTCGCAGCTGGAGCACAGGTCGAAATCGACGCAGTTGGCGCAATGCCACCGCGTTCCCCGAATCGGCTTCTCGTCGCAGCCGTTGCAGGTGATGCCTCGGTGCAGCACACCTTCGAGTCTCGCACGATCTTCGGCAATATGATACAGCGTACGCTGCAGGGTTTGGCCCTCCGGATCGATAGTCTCGTCTTCCTGGTCGTCATCGCTCATGGATATCTCTGTAGGGGCGGCGCTCCCAACCCCTTCCGGTATAGTCCCATGCCCGGGTGTTGATATCTGCGCATGCCTCGCCACCGCACGAGCTACTGCACTGGGTCCCACCGCAAGATTCTCCGGGTAGCGTCGCTGAAGGACCCCTTGCACCGTAGTTGCCTCCAGTGGTGAAAGCTGGCGATCGGGCGAGAGTTGGTTCAGAAGTCGGGCAAGGAACTCCTCGTACACGCGCATAACCCTAGTCGATACGTTGTTGGAGCTGACGTCTGGCTCTGAAGCTAAGATAATGTCCCGCAGCTCATCCGGCGTCACCAAATTGTGAGGATCCAGTAGTACTCGAGTGCCCGAAACGTCGTACTCGCCCAGCACCGGTATGGTCCTTGCCTGATTACTCAGAGAGAGCTCGTGCGCTGATGGCGACTCTCGCGGGCGCGGTCTGCGGATCGCATTGCTGCGCTGGAGGCCAGCGCCGGGCTCGGAGATATAGATGGTGTTGTAGATGAGATATGCCGCACAGGCAGCCGATACGCCGGTGAGAAACAAGACGGCCGGTCCATAGCGCCATGCGGACGAAGAGGTCGAAGCCGGCATGCTAGAGTGAAGGATGGCCGGAATTTGTGCTTTGTACAAGACGAGCGCTGGTTGACACGCGCAACGACGAAGATATGAACGAATAGATGTATGTTTGGATTCGGCAGGTGGGTCCTACCAGCAGCGCCATACTTACCCGTTGGGTGTTTGCATGGCTCAGCAGGGGCCTCTGGTAGGTGTGAAGAGGTGAACCGTGACGCTCAGGCTTCGGCAGTTACTGCTTACTCAGCGGCAGATCACGGACTTCCGAAGCCTCGTATTGGACGAAACACCTTCACAGTACTTTCACTCAGCCATCTTTCCTACACATCTTTAAAACCCTAAATTCCCTACCACGCAGCGTGACCACCGTCCATCCTCAAATCTGATCCTGTCATGAACGAGCTTGCATTGCTGATCAAGAACACCGCAGCGCCCCGGTACTCCTCAGGTTTCGAGAGACGGCCGAGCATGTTCTGCGTCGGCCATGTTTCTCTCCGCTCTGGATACTTCACAAACAATTCCTCCACCATGGCCGTTACAATATACCCTGGCGAGATGGTGTTTACGCGAATGTTGTACTCGCCCCATTCCGATGCCAAGTTACGCGCGAGTTGAATGACGCCTGCTTTCGAGGCGTTGTATGCCGAGCAGATGAGACCCTGTTGACTGTAATCAGTAGGAGAGACACACTCTTATTGGGAATAGACGCACTCTGTTCGCGACTGTACCAGACATGCTTGCGATGAACACGATGCTTCCACCTTTGCCGAACTTGATCATTTGTTTCGCGGCTGCCTGGGCCGTCATCATCACACCAGTGATGTTGATCTCGAACATGCGATTCGCGTCCTCGGCCGTGTATTCCAGCGCAGTTGTCTCCTGTTGAATACCAGCAGCCGCAATCAGTCCGTCCAGTCTTCCCTCCTTGTTGGCGATCTCTTCTACAATCTCCTGCAACTTCTTTACGTCTCGCACATCAATCTGGCGGTATTCTAGACATGTTCCGAGTTCGTTCTTCGCCTTCTCGGCGATTGGCGCGAAGTCGGCTGAGGGCTCGGGCAGTCTGTCTAGTGCGTACACTGGGGTATGTCAGTCATGGTCTACCTTGAGAATTCGAGTAGGTAAATGCGAACCTCTTGCTCCAGCTTCTAGCAATGCTTCTGCTTGCGTGAGGCCAAGTCCTCGAGCAGCGCCCGACACCAACACCACCTTCCCCGCCAGGCTGAACTCAGGAAGACCTTGTGTAGATGACATCCTAGAATCGCGTAACTTCAGGCGTTTGAAGTGGGTTAGGATAGTTTTCCTCGAACTCGAATATACGGTAAGATACCACTCGTGAGTGGAAATTGCGAGATTGACGATAAAGCAGCAGATTACCTAGCACAATTTGACGCAACGCGGGGGGTCATCATGGCGTTTAAACAAGCTCAGGATGCGCCTTGAGATCATGCGAACTCTGCCAACAAATCTGGCCACGATCCATACCTTCCACTGCAAGCCATGGGCATGCTTTTGGAAAGCTCGACCACTTTATTTGCGGGGAAACCGTTGCCATCTTCGGAGAATTGCCATATTCGGTATTCCGGAGACTCTCCGCGGGGTTTGGTTCTGGATGATCGCCATGTCGCGCTCGCATGCATGCCACGATCCATCCAATATTTTATCCTCGAGACAAGAAACTCGAACGCTTGGGGCAGACTGGGAAGTATAATTTTGTGCCTCGGGAATCGTGAGTGCATCGGTGTGATCTCTTCGCGAGCCATTCATTGATCCTTCACGCTCATCCACACTACTACAATCGACTCTGCCTGTCTGCATTCTTCCTTATCCTTCGACAGCCTCGCCATGTAGGACCAAATTGATCGAGTTTCGGATCCAACATCAACCGCCTTGATGAACGCCTAAGGCATTATTACGCGATCATGCAGCTGCCGTGATCTCCTGAGGCGATGCTAATCGCGCGATACCGGTACAAAGGTACAGCTGAGCCCCCAACGCACGGCACAGTTCGGTATCACGAAGCGCCGTCCAACGGCCTCGACGGCGTAGCCAAAACTTCAGAAAAAGAGAGACACAAGCTGCTATGCGGCACTGGAGAGACAATATGCGACAAAGGAAGTGTGTTCCGTCATCAACAATGTGCAGCCGAGTAGGTAGGTACCATGTGTCGCCGTGCAGTGTTGTGCGCCTGGTTGGGTTGCCGACCAGCCTCAACCTTGCCGGTGCCGGTGTTCAGCAAAACAGCCATCCAACTCTCCATCGCCCGACAGTCCCAATAACGGACGCAACAAGAGGCAAGGTATGCCTTATCCTTGTACTCAAAAAAAAGAGTGATCTCAGCCAGGCCGCCTTGCGGCGCTGCACCCGCTCAAGGCAGTCAACAAGGCAGCGCAGCAAGCGCGAGGCGTGGCAGTGCAAAAAGTCAGCAACAACAAAACCTCTCACAGCATGAAACCCGCGTAGGTAGGTAGGCGCCCGGGCTACTAAGTAAGGCACAGACACACAGCGGCGTCTCTCATATCCATTGAGGCGCTGTTTTTTTTTCTCTTCCTCCTTTCCCAAAAGGCGGAAAAAGCGGTAGCTGCGCGCGAGACTGCGCCTTAGCGGCTCAGCGAGGGGATATGTATGTATACTAAGATTTTTGTTTCCCGCTCTTGTGTCTGAATGTTTGTCTTTTGTATATGTATATGTTGCGTGTCCTATATCAACCCAAAAAGCAACTGAACGGCACGATTCGATATCAATTTCTACCTGTCGTAATCCACCACACCATACCATACCTAAATCACCATTTTCTGATAAACATATCCATACACACAATGGCACCACCAAACCACCCCCAACAAAAACGCTCAACCTGCTCCGCAACCTACACATCTTCCTCCTCCTCCACACCCAGCTGCACCACGCACCGCATCGTAATCCTCGTCATCATCATCCTAGTCGGCGTCTTCGCCAGCATAATCCTCAGCCTTGTCTACGCGCGCTCCCGAAGCAGGAAGAGAGCTACGCTGAGCCATCGTGTGCGGGCGCAGGATGGGCTTGCGACGCTGACGTTGCCGTCCGGAAGGGTCGTGGGGCAGGGGCGGGTGAGGAAAGAGGAGATGTGGGGTGGCGAGGAGCCGCCGCCGCCGTATATGCCGAGGGCGCCGGAGGGCGTGTGGGTTGGACGGTGAGGGTAGAAGAGAGAGAGAGAGATTTCAAGGTGGACTAGTCGAGGCGGGACTCTGTGATCAGCGCCGCCACCCAGTGATGGGAAATCGTCGATTCGGATATCGACTCTGTTATTTTCTGTCAATGTTTCGCGCTTGAGCGCGTCCGTATCTCAACGAGGTTTCCGAGGACAGGAGGCGTGTTTGAGGGAGATGGATAAGGCAGCACCCTGGGAGGGCGGATCAAGCGTCCAGGTCGGAGTCTATATAATGGGCCAAGCAGCGAAGCAAGAAAGCGGACAAATATCGCAAGGTTGAGGGGGGGATGACGATATGGAGGCGTAGCACCACAATCATGATCAGATTTTTGCAGTGGTTCAGAAGAACAGCCGCCGTCGCTACATATGAATCCCTAGCCTGAACCAAAACTCTCCGACTCCTCACCAAGACCGACAAATCAACATTTCCAAACGAAGAAATAATAAAAAGTCCAACAAAATCTTTCAAAACTCCATCTCGGTATAACTATAGATAACACCATTCTTGCCTCGTCTCCTTGCACCCTCTGTCTCATCAAGCACCCTGTAGGCCCAAGCCGACACCCTCCCCATTGCCCATAGCGCCATCGTCTCTACTTCTATCCCTTCCTCTCCCCATCTCCCTAATCCTACGTCCCTCCATCAATCCCCTCAATCCCCGTTTCTGCAACCCTACGACTGCGCTGACCTCCCCGTTCCACACCTCTCGTTCATCAATACCACTTCCGTCCCCGAACCCGCTATCAGACGTGGATGCTGCGGAAGCATCGGACGCCGCTGAACTGACTTCATCATCGTGGTTCCTATCTACATCCGTGTTGAGACGTAGGGCGCGCAGCCCGGCGTCAAGACTGCGTTCGACATCGGCGGCGGTGGTGGTACCGTTGTTATTGTTGGATCCATTAGTAAAGCCGTTCGTCGCGCCATTCGTACCCGAGACGCCGTTGACACCCATAAACGCGACACCTGAGCCTCCACCAGCTGCCATGGCCGCAGCATTGAAAATAGCGGCAGTGTTTCTGTTGTCCAACAGGAGGTGCAGCCGTTCGATGATGGCTTCGAGAAGCCCGTCGATGTGGTATGGCCGGGCGAGCTGTAGGAGAGAGCAGAGGATCTGCGGTGAGCATAGTGGTGAGTTGTTTGGTGGCAAAGAGGATGTGTACAGAAAGTGTATGAGTGCTTGGAGTGTAAGGTGTGTATGTGGTAAGAACAATGTCCGAGGTCGGTGAGACGGTGCGTGGGAAGAAGGCTCCGGTGGACTCAACGATGCGTATGAATTTGCTGAAACAGCTGTGGCCTCGGATGGCGTCATGGTGTTGGAGGTGAGTGTTGTTGCTGCCGAATAATTCGTTCTGATAGAAGGCGTGATGGTGATACTCGAGTTCCGTGAGGGATGCATCTGGGTGGTTGGTCGCAGAGTTGCCTGGTCGGCATTCTCCTTCTCGGCGCTTTGTGCGCTCTCACGTAGAAGCTGATTGAAATAAGGGCCCCAACGTCGAGCAATGATATGAGAATTGACAGGAATACGTTCACCGTGCAGGGCGAGGAAGTCCATGTCCGCTAGTTCCCGCATGCCCAAAGCCATTTGACCGAGATCTGTCGCTGCAGGTAACAAGGTTCGGCCACCGGCGAGCATGTCGAGGCGATCATTCTGTGGTGGTGCGCTGACAGACGTGAAGCCTGAGGCGGGCGTCACTTTACGTGGATTGTCATAGAGTCCGAAAGCTTCTAGCTCCACCACGCACATGTTTGAGAAGTTGATCCGTCGGTGATTGTAATCTTCGACCAGGCTTCTCTTGCGATTTCCCAAGATCACAAAACTGTTTCTGCGGTTCCAAAGCACCCCTCTGTTCCAGCTTCCCTGACTGAAGATATTGCCACCAGCTTCTATACGCCCCCAGCTAAGTGTTCGCAGGTCAAGAGCCCAGAGTGCGTACTCCTGCTTCGACGAAGTCAAGAATGTACCACTTACTACGAAATGGTTGTTGATGATGCCGCCATTGGGGAACCGGAGACCAGGTGGCGAAAAATTGCCATGCATTGGCTTTTCAGTGAGCGTACCATCTGGATGCCGTACTTGCAGTTCGAGCCTGACATCAAGAAAGTTGTAGTTAGAGTAGATTAGCATAGACGACTCTCCATTCGTTTTCGAGGCATCTCCGTCAGGCGTTCGCGCTTCCCCGCTCCGGCGCGATCCTTCGCCGATGTCGCTGGGGTTGATACTAGTCAAAGGGGCAACGACGCTTCGATATGCACCGCAGCTCCTTCCTAGTGTGCTGGTTTTTGTCCACTTCAGGCTCCTTAAGTTGAAGATGCTGATTTGTTCGATGTAATTATTTGCGCTGTCCTGTCCTCCCACCACAAGCATTTCAGCGCCGCCGTCGCCATCGAGTTGAACACCTAAGGACCCTTGATTGGGATTTGATGAAGGCGGATTATGCCGTATGGCGCTCACGGCAGCGCTGGTAGAGCTGAACACGGCCGAGCTGGGGAGTATGGTCGCGCAATGAGCATAGCGGCCCTGCGGAGGATCACTCGTGGCGACGTGCATCCACATGCGTGTAGGTGCATCGTAGATGTGGACGTCGGACATTACCACCACCTCCGGTTGAGCATCCGCAGGTGCACCTTGTATCACGGACGTCGCTTGGTTTGACGAAGGAGACGCTGGCGACATGCCACCATAGCACACAAGCTTCGTATCCCCGAGAGCACAAACGCTGTGGAAATATCTTGGTGGCGGTATGTCACCTTTGGTCTCGACTTTTGACCAGTGGCGTTTGACAAGGTCAAGTTCGTATAAGTCTGACGTAAGCTGGGGCCTTGTTCGCGAAAGCCTTCTGCCACCGAAAACGTAAAGTTTGTCGCCGAGGATCGTGGTGGTAGCGCCGACAAGCGGATGGGGTTCTCTACCGGTCGTGCGATGCACATTGCAGACTAGTCCTGATAATCCCGCTGTTGAGCTTGTGGGAGTCGCAAGCCCGGCAAGCATAGCTGGTGATGCCGAAATGCCCGAACCAGGTGTCCGAGCAGACGAGGTTGGTGGGCGCTCAAACCCACCATCTTGACCTTCTTGGCGGTGTAGACTTGTCTGGCTGCTGTTGAGGCTCGAAATGTATGGTGCCGATGTCTGAGAATCCATGGTGTTGGTCCGGGTCTGAGCCATGCTGACCGGACTTTGTGGAGGAGGCGAAGAGGCACGGGGCGTTCCAAGAACAAATGGAAGTTTGATAGGCGAGGAAGAAAATCTCTGTACAGGTATGGCCCAATCCGGTATCAATATCTCCACATGGCGAGATTTAACACTGGACGACTCGCTCACGGATTTAACACTGGACGACTCGCTCACGGATTTGACACCTGGTAAGGGGAAATCAGGGAGGCTGGGACGACTGCTCGACACAGTAGTCGAAGTTTGCGAAGAGCTGACTCTGGTGCTGTTACAGGGGCTTTTAGGTGCTACAACTGGGTCATAGTGCGCAATGACAATGGGAACGTGCTTGGGCTTCGTTTGATGAGACGGACAGCGGCTTTCGATTGAGGTAACCCCGAAATGGTCGGTTTGGTGTGCCGAGTGCACCCTGCGGTATGCGCTGAAGAGAGAGCCCGCAGATTCGACAGAATGTCGCTTTTTCGACAAGGCTCGCTTGAAATTCAACGCCTTGGGCTTTTTCCAGAAAGACAAAGTGTCACCCAGTGGCTCGGTGCTGGCGCCGATCGAAGGGTAAGATAGGCCTAGAGGAAGTGCCATGGTTAGCGACCAATTTCGCAAAGGAGGTTTGAAATTGCAAAGCGATACTGAAAAAGGAGGAGTGGCCTGGTTTTGAGATATGCGAACGTTACCAGCTGCAGCAAAACTCGAATGCAGACCTTACTGCAAGGTCTCGGCCACCAATGAAGCGCACTGCCTCAGATGCAAAAGCCATGTTTACACATTGGGGAAGGAGACTTGGCTGCCGTGCGACTCTCCGCTGTAGTACGAACGGTAGTCTTGCATGACGCAGCGGCTCACGGTAGGACAAAAGCCACCTCCGAGCTTTAGACAACACGAGTTTCCATACAATGCAGCTGAAAGTGTCAAGCGCGGAGGTCAAGGTTATCTCGAGGGTGCACGATGGTCGCCTGAAAAAGCAACGCGATAGAACCCTGATGAAGGGTGGAGACATGGAAGAAAACACGTGCCTTACTTGGAGGAGATGTTGCCACAGACGGAGAGCGGGGAAGAGAAATCCAACAGGACGGTAAACGGATGCAAAGAAGGAAGAGACGGTTCTCAACGGGCAGTCTGGCGGATCTGGCGCGGTAGGTGAAGGCGAGGTTGGTGTGGAGCGCAGAGTCTTTCTACCCGGATGCGGACTGGTGGCTTGGCAATAGGTGCAAGGAGAGGCCTCGCTACGTAGGTAATTCGGCTAGTAGGCTATGGGATGCGAAGGTCTTGAAGGACGCTGGCCTGGGTTACGACAGCTGCAGACAGCTGTGAGGACGGGTCGCAGGACACGCCACGCGACGGCGGGATGCGGGCGGAGGAGATCCGAATCGAGATCAGATGAAAGGCGGGGGACGGCCAGCAAGGACAGAACATCAATTGCGCAACACCACGCAGCTTCGAGGACGCGAGGGCGTGACACAGCTTTGTGCTTGACTATTTTATCGTGTCTTGCAGCAACTGACAGTAGGATGCTCCCCGCCAGCGTCTCCTGGCCGTTTCCTGGCTTGGGCACGGCCGCAAATTTGAACAAAATTAGCGCCAGGAATGTCGCGCGACAAATGAGCGGCCATATCCTTACAAGGCTGAGGAGAGCGCTATTAAAGGGCGAGTATAAGCGTACCATCGCTGACCATCAGTCAAGCGACTATGCCAAAGACGCGACGAAACTATTGGGATCTTAGGGAAGACGCCGGGGACGAAATGGCCGCAGCCTGTAAGAGAAGGAAATTGGGCCTTTCCCAGGCATTCCGTCAAGATAATCTGGTACCTACTGGTAGCTACAGCTGTGGAAGATACTCGCGTGGGACAATTGGTACTGGTACAGATGCTTCCTACGTGCGCCTCAAACATTCGCAATGTGGCCACATCAACAATCCTTTCGTCTGGCTGACCGCATGGAGGACTATTTCCACCACCATGCTGGGTCCAAAGTATGAATCGCCAAAAGCGCATGACTACGCAGCGTCGTCACCTCTCACCTGCGCAGCATGCGGCTCTGCCCCCACCAGCCTCGAAACTTCCGCCGAAGACAATGATCTGCGAACACATCGGAACAACAAGGCCACATTCCATAGGCAGCCTCCTCAACATAGGTAGGCATCCGGCAGGTATTCGTACCATTATCGCAAATATGTTCCACCGCCCACCTTCGTCATCACGTTTTTGCCCCCGCAGGCCTCACTGCCTCAGTGGCAACAAAGAAACTCAGCTAGCATGACCGCTCCGAAACTCGCAATACAGGCCGTCACGAGTATCAGGGTCACACCGATGAGAAGATCAGTAGTTGTTAAGCCTCCGTGCCTGGCGGTCAGCCGTGCATGCGGTGAGACGTTCATGCACGCGGCCGCGTCCGCAGCCAATCACGACGCGAGAATACTCCACCAGCCACGATTGCAGCCACAAAACGGGGCGGTGTTGTGTTGGTGTTCATGGGATGCGTGGGGCGGGAGATGGTGATGTAGGGTTTCTGTAGGCAATTGAGACATTGGGTCCGATGGTATATATGGTTTGGGAGGACGAAGGTTTTTGTTTGCCCATCGCTCTTGTTACTCACGGCTATAAGTACTTCTGATCGCAGCCCTTCAGTGCATTATCACAACAACAGTCTCCGTACCTACTTCGCACACCGAGTTCATCGAAACGTCACTTGCATCGCTTCCAAAACCATCAACTCCGCCTGAGTAGGCAACAATCCACCATGTCTTCTTACCTCCATCTTACCCGCACTCGCACCCGCGACCGCACGCCTGATGACGACTACTACTCGCGCCCCCTCGTCCGTTGCAACTCCAACAAACGTCAACGCAACATCACTCTCTCAGATGACGACGACGATGGCCACGACGACTACCCCTACTCATCGAACCACAAGCCAGTCAGGCCCTCCCGTGCCCTGACGGTCCGCGACCAGCCCACTCAACTCGAGCGCTACAACATCTGGTCTGACAACCGGTGCACATCCTTGGACGAAGAGCGTCACCGCAGCTACGAAACACGCCGCATGCACAAGCACATTTTGGACCGACACTGCCCTACCGACGACGAGGAAGCAGAGTTCCGCCTCAAGATCAACGCTGCCTTGTCCCGTCCGAGATCCTCTCACCACCGCCATCTTTCCCCTACCTTCCGCTCAAAGGCGACGTGGGTGGACGAGGACTGGGTCACACGTGCACGCTCTACGTCCAGGGAGCGGAGCAGGACTAGGAGGGATAGCTTTTGGGGCGATGTTGAGGAGAAGGAGAAGGAGAGTGAGGAAGAGAGGTGGAGTCGGTATCGACGGGTTCAGACGACGAAGGAGGCGGAGTGGAGACCGCTGAGTGGGTGGAGGCGGAGGAGGATTATTATGGAGGACTGAGGTGGGTAGGGAGCCGGAGGGCATGGGCTGTTGAACTGTTTTTTCGGTTGACGCTTTTTTCCTGAGTTGACGCAACTACGAACATTTTGGGAGTACTTGAACTTGACCGTCGGGTCTGTTTTTCCTATCTAATAGAGGGCTGTATCGGGTTTCAGGGGTTGTTGGCGCGCGGGTAGAGGTTCCTATGGTACTATTTTCTTTTGGAGCAGGATGCGTAGCGTTTGTTCTGCTGAGAGAAGTTTGGTTTCCTTTAAGTAGATTAGTTAGTAGATACCCGGAATGAATATAGGTAGAATCTTGAGATCAGATGTTGATGTGGTGGTCGAAAGCGGGGAGGCGTGATGGTGGCCGGCTTGGCGTTCTGCATTGTTTGGGTTGCCGCCCTCCGTGTTTACATCAGTGCTCTCGTCCCGACCACAACCACCCCACCGCAACGCGCACAACAAAAGCACCATGGCGCAAACCGACGGCAAAGAAAACATCGCAGATGGCCTGGTCGCGAATGGCTCGTTCAAGGCGCCTTCCCAATCCCCGAAGAAATCGGCATTGTCGCCCACCAAGTCCTCGCGCAAGACGCGTAGCAAGAGCATCGGCCCGGGCGGGCTCGGAGAAGCAGACGCGCCGGCGCTGAAGGAGAGCACGGGGAACCGCAGGAAGTCTGCCTTCATCCCCGCGGTCAAGTCGATTCTGGCTTCGAACGATGAAGACGAGAAGAAGCGGCGCGAGGCCCGTCGCAAGTCGCTGGGTAAGCGGGCGAGGCGTGCAACTTGACTGCAGGCGATGCTAACGTGCCCTTAGCCAGGCGACGCGTCTCGTTCGCGCCCGAAGCCACGTTGCACACTTGGGATGTCGTCGAATACATGCGCGATGCGACCACCTCGTCCGCCTCGTCCGAAGCCACGCGCCGCGCCTCGAGCGTCTCCCAGGCGTCGACACGCGCATCGCCGGCACCCGCTTCAGACCCCGCCGAACCGCCGTCGACACCGCCCGAACAGGCCGAGGAGCCCCAGCCAGAGCCCGGCTCGTCGCCCGCGAACCAGCGCGCCCAGCACCAGAAGAAGAACCGCCGCAGTTCGGGCATACCGCCCATGAACTTCAACAATCCCGACGATGTCTGCTCGTCGAGCCCGTTGAGCGGAGACAATGCTTCGCCGGGCGGCGATTCCGAAGACAGCGACGACGCGGCAGAGAACCTGCCCGCTTCTCCCCATACCGACGACTCTTCCCAGAGCAGTGCGCGGCTGGACGCTGCGCTTCGGGAAGCTACCACCCTAGCAGGCACCCAGAAGCTCGACTTCGACGATGACGATGACGACGGCGACATGACCATGGACATGGCGCAGGACGAAATCACCGCATCCTTCAAGCCTTGGGCTGCGAAGAAGAGGTTTGTGGCACAGTACGACCAGGAGAACGCCAGTCTGTTCTCCCCCGCACGTCCCGTAGCAGATGGTGACGAGGATATGAGCATGGACATTACGCGCGCCGTCGGGCGAATTGTTCCGCAACAGCAGCCGGACGCGCCGAGCTCAGACATGGACGACGACATGAGCATGGAGCTCACCATGCCTCTCGGGAGCATACAGGCTGTGGCCTCCAACGCACAGGCGAACCGAAGGAAGAGTCTTAAGAGGAGGGTCTCATTGCTGGACGCATCACAAGGCAGTCCTGCGAAACGGCCCGCTAGCCGACGTACCAGCCTCCGTCAACGCCAACAGTCTGAGGAACAGGCGCCCGAAGACGCTACAATGGATCTCACAATGGCCATTGGAGCGATCAAGAAGGCAGCGCCTTCTGAACCCGCCAGACGCCCGAGTATCGAGACCACCTTCGACGAAGCGACCATGGACTTCACTTTGGCCGTCGGTACTATCAAGAAAGGGGCGCCGACCACACAAGAACATCAAGAAGACGACACAGAAGATGAAGACCTCTCTATGGAATTCACAAAGATTGTTGGCCCTGGCATTAGACGTGCCGAAAAGCCAGCGACGACGCCAGAGAAGCCTGCTGCTGCCACCCCCCTTTCAGCTAGCAAGACAGCCACTCCACAGAAGTCTCCTGCAAAGTCGCTCGCACGTCGCATGAGTTCCCTTGCCAAACCGGAGCCTGGAGTCGCGCCAGAAACACTGAAGCAGACCACGCCTAGCACATCAGGCGAGGTAGTCTACCCGAATCTTGACCCTGGTACCCCTGAGATTGTTAGACAGAAGGATATCGAAGAGGTTGAACCGTCGCCATTCGTACGCAGAAACCCAAAGAACGCTTCCGAGGAGAACGAGGCTCTTACCACCCCTACGAACCAGCAACAACCCAAAGCCCCAATGATGATTCCGGAAGACCCCATTGCTGCTCCCATCTTGAACCGACGTCGTTCATCCCTGTCCGCGGTTCAATTCAGTCCACTCAACGCACCACGCGAAGAGCCGGCGCTCAAGAGCACTGCGCTCTTGACGAACAGCATCAAGCTGCTATCAACTCCGCGAAAACAGACGTTAATGTCGCCGGTAAAACGGAGCATGACACCGAAGAAGTCACAGAGCCCTCAGAAGCAGCCAACGCCCAAGCAAAAGACGCCTACTCCCAAGAAAGCAACACTGCGAAAGAGCATGAGTCCTAAGAAGCGTGTTATTTTCGGCGAACAACAGGAAGACGAAATTGAGGTCGATGACGGCGTTGCAGAGGACCCATCAGAGGTCGAGCGCATCTCACTACAAGACTTTCTAGACATGACCAAGATTCGCTTCATGGATCTTAGTACGACCAAGCGACGTCATACTGCTGCCCCGGCTGCTTTCCACGACGTCGAGGTGGAAGAGAAGGAAGAGTCTTTGGATCGCTATGTTGTTGCTGGTGCATGCACCTTACCAGAGTACGAACTGTATCAACACGCGTGTCATGAGATGAAGAAGTACATCTCAGACGGACGCCACTTTGTTCGCACTATGGAGGCAAACGTCTTGGAAGATAACCCCCTGCTCTTCAGCGAGTATCTCACTGCTCCTCCGGATCAGCGTGCTGTCATGGATACTCAATTCAAGAACCTGAAGACCAACGCCCGCCTTGAGGCTCGTGGAGAGTGGTACACCTGGCGAAGCATGCTCCTGCAAGACCTCAAGTCTGGCCTTGTCCACACGCTAGACGGCTTCAAGCGTGACGAGTCTACGCTCATCAATCAGGAACAGCTTCTTGATGTTGTATTGCCACCCTTGATTGAGAAACAGATGCATTTGCTCACTGAGTGTAAGCAGCGACAACAGCGTCATGATGAACTAAACAGCTGCGACCGCGAAGAGCTTGAGCAGACTCGAGAGAAGCTCATTGCCACGGATGCCGAGATGGAGGAGAAGAAGCGGCTCCTTCTGCAACTTCAGCAAGAGCTTGCGCACAAGGAAGCGCGCATTGAGGCTGTCAAGGAACGCAAAATTGAATGCAGCGCAGAGATCAAGGCAGCTGAACGGATGCGAGAAGAATGTCGTGGCTGGTCTACAAGCGAAGTCAGCGCTTTGAGAGGTATGTCAAGGTCTTTGCCATGTTCGATGGCCTACTAACAGCCATATAGCCAAAGTGACGGCTCTCGAGCAAGCCCACGGCTGGAGCATCACGTCAGCTTCATCAACAAGCATCACAATGACCCATATGAACGATCTGGAGCTGTACTTCCAGCCTTCTGCTTTCTCCACAGGCTCCAACACGCCAAACGAATCTATCTCTCTTGCCTACATTGGCGACTCAGCGACGCCGCATCCACGCCCATTGACGACTAGCAAGCGCTTCTTCCTCCAGCTCATCCGTGCACATCTCCACGGCATTCCTCAGTCACGAGCGCGCATCTCATCGCTTCTCGCTCTGGTCAAGAACGGCTGGGCCACGGCACTCGCTGTCGCTGAGGGCGTCCGCTGGCTTGAGCATCACTCCATCACCGAGGAGTTTATCCTTTCCGATGAGCGCATGGCCATTTCCACCAACATGCTTCTTCCTACTCTTCAAACTAAGATCAAGGCCACCTTTGAAGTCGGAGTCGACCTCGGGAAGGAGAGCGTGGAGACCGAGGTTAGTGCAAAGGCAGAGGTTGTGTATGGAGAGAAGTATGGCGAGGAGAAGATGGGTGCGTTTTTGCGGGACTTTTGTGGTAACCAAGTGAAGGGTGTGCAAGATATGGCTGTTTGGGCAGACGCAATGTTGGATCTTGCTGCAAGATTGAGGAAGACTGGGAGGAAGGGCGAGCGCAAGTAGATTTATGTGTCTCCTTCAGACTAATGTTTATGGCTTAGGGTTATGAGACATGACGGCGTATTCGGGTTGGGAATAGGATACCCGTCACGTAGAATTTATTGTTATGTACTAGCATCGAACTGTTGATGTAGTGACTAGGTATGTACCTAGGTAGCTTCTCTATTACCGCCAATCATGGTCGTTCGCGCTAATACACGGAGAAACTCGAGCAGGACATCATCCGGAACATCTCCATCACCTGCATCCACTGTTCGCAACTTTCAACATCTCGGTGTAGATTGCGCCGAACCTTTACTGGGCTTGTGGTTGATCTATCTTGCCGTATCCTGGTTTTCACGCGGCCCCGCAATCTCGGGAGCGGGATGAGATGCACTCTGCGGAGACATGGAGAAGAGGCTAAAAGGTGAGGTGTAGGTAGTGCGATGCGTCGAATATAAACCTCAACGTTGCCGACATGACGCGAATCGCGAATGTGTGTTGCTTGTCTTCGAGATGTGGCCCCCCATTGGTACATCTCTCCTCCTCGCTCTCCTCTCCAGTCTCCCATGCACTTCCGCATCGCCGTCAAGCTACCCGCAGCAGAATGCCTCTCAACCGATTGTCAAACTCGATTATGGCACATTCCAAGGCGCCGTATCCTCAGAGTATAACCTAACCTACTACCGCAAAATCCCCTTCGCCGCATCAACCGCAGGCAAAAACCGTTTCCGGGGTCCTCAGCCACCGCTCCGCATAACCAATGGCCCCTACGACACGGACCAAGCCTTCGACATGTGTCCGCAGCGCACAGTAAACGGCTCGGAAGACTGTCTCTATCTCGGGGTCTACTCACGGCCGTGGACAAAAAAAGAAGCCCTACGCCCTGTCCTCCTCACCTTCTACGGCGGCGGCTTCATCCGCGGCAGCGCAACTTTCTCCATGCCACCATCGGGCTACCCGGTCCTCGACGTCTCTTCACAAAACGACTACGTAGTCGTCTACTCCAACTACCGTACCAACGTCTTCGGATTCCTACCTGGTTCCGCCATCGCGCAGCACGCGGACGTGGACCTCAATCCCGGACTCCTGGATCAACAAGCAGCGTTGGCGTGGATACAAAAGTACATCCACCACTTTGGCGGCAACAAACAGAATGTAACCATCTGGGGCCAATCCGCGGGCGGCGGCAGCGTCGTCGCGCAGACCATCGCTACAGGGAACCGGGGGAAGAAGCTATTCACCAAAGCGATGGCTAGTAGTCCGTTCTGGCCTAAAACCTACCGGTACGATAGTGCATGGGCGGAGGCGCTATATCAGCAGACGTTGCAAGACGTGGGGTGTACGAATGCGACGGACGAGATACAGTGTTTGAAGAGCGTTGATGTACAAGCGTTACGGGATAGTGCATTGGCGCTGAGTACAAGCCAGCAGTACACGACCGCGAGTTTCACATACGGGCCCGTAATCGACGACGAGTTCCTGACCCTACCCTTATCAACCGTTGTAGCGCGCGGGAAACTCAACGCTCCACTAGTAATGACGAGCTACAATCTACACGAGGGCGAGAACTTCATCCCACCCGGTTTCCAACAGCCGACTACAAGCAGCCACAGCTTCAACTCGTCGACCGCATCTTTCGACGCCTGGCTTACGGGCTTCTTGCCAGACCTTTCGGCCGAGCAGCTCCACAGCGTCAAGACCATGTATCCAGCCATCGGTTCCGCGGAGGAGATTACCTGGAACACAACGTATGTTCGCGCCGGCATGCTCTATCGCGACCTCGTTCTTGCGTGTCCGTCGTACTGGCTGAGTAGTACGGCGGAGAAGGGGTGGCTGATTGAATATACGATTGCGCCGGCGAAACATGCTAGTGATGTGCAATACGTACGTTTCCCTCCCCCCTCCCCCCTTTTTTTTCCTTTATTACACTGGTGTGCTAACGCGGGATACTGTAGTGGAACACGATTGGTTCCATCCAGACTTCGGATCCGGGCACGTATCGCGCCTATGCGGGGGCTATGGCGTCGTTTGTTCAGACGGGCGATCCGAATGTGCATAAGGTTACTGATGCGAGGGTCCCTGGGGTGCCGCGTGTGGAGCGTGGGATGCAGTTTTTGGTCACCGGGGAGGGGGTTGGACGGGGTGGGATTGGCATGTTGGAGGCGAGGTGTGCGTTTTGGGGGGGTGTGGCGGGGAGTGTGCCTGTGTAGGTGGGAGGTGGTGTATGTATGTGTGAGTTCTGTAGCAATATGTATATTCGTGTAAGCTGGGAGATTTTTGGTAAGATTTGAGGTGTTTTTTTAATTGCTTAATGATGGCATGTAGATGTCTGGCTTACGTGAGGTTAGTCAGTTTGAACATAGGAGGTCTGGTAGAGATACGTTGGCCTTAAGTTACTGTCGGTGACCACTAAAAGATGTAGGTAGACCCCCCTCGGAGGGCTGTACCTGGATCGCCGACGTCCCGATCCTTCACCACTAATAATTCCCCACCAAAACAGTACAGTGAATGTCTACTGCGTAGCGGAGCAAGGCTCTAGTTGTCCAATAAGCTTCTGTACGCTTTTGGTAGGTTGTATAGGTGAATAGACGGCAGTGGTGAGCGTTTGGGAGGAGGCCTGTGGGTGGCGTCAGGGGCTGTGAAACGCTATACAGGATAGCCTGGTGGTGATTGTTTGGGGGCCGGAATATATTCCGTAGCGTGGTGGTGATAGTTGAGGCCAAAACCATAGGCGTACCAGAAGAACTGCGTAGGTTTCCGGATGTGCCGGAAGCATACGAATGAATCATTTTTACTACTAGGTTATATAACGTTCTACAATGCCCACCCCTATTCCCCTGAACTCCCTAAAGTTCTAGACGAACCGTGCTCATTTTTGGTGACGGTGGAGGTCTATACTACTCCTCTTTTGCTGATGATATACCCCGTACTGCAGTACCACCACGGAAGCGGAAGCCTACACGGAAAGCTCGCAAGGAGATCGAATATCAACGACACAGCCGCGCCGCACCCGTAATCACTCCCTGTCCCCTGGCGATACAACCACAACGCTTGGTAGTGAACATTCCCTAAGTTCTAACTCGCTCACCTCGCCCGCCGCCCGCTATTGAACCTTCCTAGCCCAAGGCAGCCGCACAACTCGACGCCGCCTTCTTGGGGTATATCTGACGACACGGAGGAGCAGGAGGAGCAGGAGGGTGAAAGCCTTTTTGTTAGGGATTGTTCTAGCCCTGTTGCTGCGGCTGCCGTGGGCTGTGAAGGTTCAATAGCGGTGGGCGAGGTGAAAGAGTCGGGGGATGTTCACTGCCAAGCGTTGTAGTTGTATCATCAGGGGACAGGGGGTGAATACGGGCGCGGCGGCGTCGTTGATACTCGATCTCCTCGCGAGCTTTCCGTGTAGGCTTCCGCTTCCGTGGTGGTACTGCAGTACGGGGCATATCGTCAGCAAAAAAGGAGTAGTATAGACCTTCACCGTCACCAAAAATAAGCACTGTTTGTCCTAGGGCTTCAAGGGGTTTAGGGGAATGGGGGTGTACAACAGAACTAGAAGTCCTTCTCGGTATATCGTATCATGATCCCATCCTAATCTAAATCCATACTCAGGATCACCAAACCAACCTTTCCTAATCTTCACATCATTTCCCTCCCTATCCCTCGTAACACACTTCCCGACCCGCTCACACAACACAAACGTAACCCCACCCGTCCCATTCTCCCCAAGCACAAACACATCGCCCTAAGAATAAATCTAGATCCACGTTCCTACCCACATACCCAGCCCGCTCTGCGTTCGAGATAAATTGCAGGGTGCTCACTAAAACGCATGGGGACCATGTTGCTTCTATCTGCTAGTATGTAGTCTACGTGTGATTTGACGCAAGTAGAGGAAGCGGATTGCGCTTCTCGAGTGTGCGTGTGCAATGAACGTGCGGTCGGTCGCAGGAAAGGAAGAAAAATAACGTACTTGAAAAGACCCCGTTTACGCGATATAACTCCGCACTTCTTATTAAGGCCGATCGATAGCGATGAGGTACCCCCGATGTGACTGCACGCAATACAGTACCCTTCTTTTTATTGCTTACATGCCACTATTAGGTACGGAGGCTTGATCTTACGCCGTGTGTAGAAGTTTGTTCCGGAGTTGCTCGAATCGCATCATAATCGTGGATACCTAGCAACTCCGACCGACACAAGAAGTACAACTTAGGCAGCGGTGGCATATCTATATAGCCTAGACTCGCTCATCTCTTTGACGCATTCATAATCTCTGCGTGCGTGAAAGCAGCTCTGGACGTACGGAGCACGGTAGTGCTTCGGCAGATTGCTCATATGCACAACTCGTCGGCTGTCAACTGACACGTAGATGCCAGATCATCACAATAGCGCGCCGAAAGCAGAGATGTCGTTTTCAGCCCGTGTGGTGATCTCTAGAGGTTAGTGAGGTATGTTGCTGGCGGTGTTGATGCGGACTAGGTCTTCAAAACGGTAGGGTCTGGGAGGCACCGAGGAAGATGTGGCCTACTGTCCAAAAGGGCGAGAAGTAAATCAACCGTTTCAAAAAGGAAGACATAGCCCGCTGTCCAAAAGCCGAGAAATGAATCAACAATTTGAGACTGGAACCCAGCCACCAAAAAATTTCTAAAAGGAAAACGGTAGCTTCTCTGTGATAGACATATCATCCTTAGTGCAGGGGCCAAGCTACTCTTCTCCTTTCGAAATTCAGCTGTGAATTAGGGGCTTGCACAATCCGGATTGTTTCAAAAAATAGCCAAATACCGAAAAGGCAAAGAACGAAGAAATAATCGTGTTGTTGTCGATGATTCTGCTCCCTGGGTAATGTAGGAAGAAAGATGGGATGAAGTTCCACAGGGCTGCCGAATGGCGTGGCGCCATGCCTCAACAGGAAAGCCGAAGCTTGTGTGGGAGCTCCTTGGACGTGACGTTTCCGCAGGGCTGTGGGCACGCTTTCTATCTTTGCGGCGTCGATGTTTATCTTTCTGAGTGTTGTACGCATCGGGCTTATTCGTTATGGCTGTCTACCCATGTGCTGAAAGCGTCCAGGGGTTACCAGCGCCTCCAGAAGCCAAGAGGCATAGGTACCGGTACCTAGAAAGACACGACTTGTGCTGCTGCTCTTTGCAGTCGCTTTGCAGTCCTCAGTGCATCGTGTTATGCCATGTTTGAGGGCTCGTGCAGGTGTTGTGCCCTTGGTATCATTTGCTCATGGACCAACAGGGGCGAGAGCGTCTGTCTTTCTTTAGGCCTCGTCATCCTCTTCTAAGACGAGCAGCGCCGTCTACCATGGATGCAGTCAGCATGACTTGCTCTTCTCCTTTCTCTTGCTCTGTTGCATCGGTTCATGCGATGCCGCTAATGGGCAGGATGGTGACCTCTCCGGTCGAGCGTCGCTTCCCCACTACCACACCCACGACGACGACGACGCCGACGACGGAACGGCGCCACTCTTTCGCAACACATGGACGATCTTGGGCATATCTCGTCCACGTCTCCAGAGAGGAGAGATAGTGAGATGGTGGTTGTAATGCTCTCTGACTCCTCCACGCCGTCGCAGCTTCCGCCGAGAACCCGCCTTTCAGAGCGAGCTCATCACGCTCTTCGTTGACGATACGACGACAATACTGCAATGTCGCGCTTGCTGCGAGTAGGAGAGCCTCTTCAGAGCATCCTCAGTCTTCTCCAGTGTCTCCCGGATCCAAAGACGCCGACGAGACATGCAGAAGCGGCGACCAGAGGCCAACGCCCTTGGCCGGCACGACCACCAACACCGTGAGAGTGGCCAAGGTAGGAGACACAACTTCTGCTTCTCACTGATATAGCAGCGTCTCTAACCAAGAGCCGGAGCACACATACGTCGAGAGCGATTCACCCCCGTGCCGCCGTCCTCGTACACGCCCCCGCTACGATAGCGACCACGGGCGCGTCTGCTAAGAACGACAACATATCGCTGGGATTCGGAAACACCAGGAGCCATAACAGACGTCGATTGCGCATCTCTGCATCGTCTACACCGCACCGGGGGCGGAGAGTAGGCGTCCTCATCGAATGCCTCAGACAAGGGTTACTGAGCACCACCCACCGCACAACAAAGACACCCTTCGGACCGAACAAGCAAGCTGGACTTGCACTATACAGCCTAGCGGCATAAAGAGGAGGGCATGGTCTCTGATCGCTAGGAACACGGCGCTCTTCCGACTACTGCTTGGTTGAGACGCCGACTGTCTGCACTGCGGCACAGGCTTCAACCTTGCGAATCGCCTTCAACAAGGACCTGCGAGCGGCTGGTGTGGATAGGGTCTGAAAACCGAAGACAACACGCTGGAGCAACAGCTGGGATAAGGCTGGAGCGCCGCCTCAACAACGTCGCCTTGTCACGCCAGCGGCACTACTCCAGAGCCGGTAAAACCTAACGACTCCGTCGGGCGAACAACCGTAGCTCCACATCTGTCCGGATTTGCACCTAAAGAGCTCATACTCGTTCAACTTGACTGAGCACGTTGCATCCGGCTTTGAGGCTTCGACCACGGCGACTTTTCCTGCTTGTTCTACTTCGAGACATGTCATCTCGGCCAATCTTCGGGGACCGGATTTTGTGAAGCAAGGAGGCTCCAGCAAAAGATATACGCAAAAGCAGGCCGCGGTAGTTTCCGTCCTCGCAATGGGATTAAGCCAGGTGTCCCTACATATCGAGGATGCCAGTCTGTGCGAGACACCTAGCTCGTTGGGTGGAGCACCGCGTGAGGTATCATACTCGAGCTTGCAACAATCAAGCGGCGAAGCTGGTCTCTTGTATATCGCGAAGGCTTCAACGAATCTTTGCCGTTCTTCTTCCATCTGGGACCGATCATCTCAAGTCCAGTCAGATGTGCCTCCGTCTCATACAACTCGACTGCGTCGGATGTAGAAATAGAAGCGCAACACCAGTGCGACGTTTCGGCGTGGGAGGCCCGACTGTCATATTGTATGGGTGCCATACCCATAGTTGAAAGATGCCGGTGGTTCCATGAACAGCGGATGACCGTCAAATGCACAAGTCGTAAGGGGCACACCGTATCAGACCGGAATATCTCGGACATGTCGCCGGCAAGAAGTCTCGTGCTCTTTCGTCCAACTGTTCGTCCAACCGGTGCCTACATAGACATGTCGAGTCTGCCCCTTCTTTCGATGTATACGTGTCATGCGGTATCGATCTCAGCATTGTCGCAGCCCGTATCTCTCGTGTCGACCCCCTCTTCTATGCATCATTCGGACAGCATCCCCTCTTTGGGCCCGCAATACTCTCCCGATATGAAAAGACCCCTTATGTCTTGCTGATGTACCGGACGATGTTCGAGGGTGCCGTCTGGATTACAATCTCCTCATGGACTTCTTCCTGCGGCCTTATCGGTCCTTTCGCTGACCGCGCCCTTGAATCGACAGGGTGATTCGGTTTGGCGAATGGATTGGCAATGCTTCCAAGCTGTGCATTGAATGAGAGCGCGGTGCTTCTCGCGTTTGGGAGCGTCGTACCCGCAGCCTTATATGGCGCCCTCATTATCCTGGGAAGATTCGAACTTGTGTGCGGCGCCGTACGCGCGCTTGCGGCCCTAGTCGCCTTCTGCGGAGGATAATGTACGTCTACGTCGCTGTCGCACTCGGGACATGGATGGATGCCGCCGGACTACCGTGGGTGTTCTCGATGTGTTGCCGTGTCGCTGCGGGTCATCGGGTGCTTCGAAGTCTCTGCTCCACAAGTGTCCGCGTCCTGAGAGTCAGCAGTGATGTGAATCTACTCCCCGATGCAACGCGGAAGTCTGAACATCTCGAGTTGCCGTGGTGGGTTGCTGCCACGGTAGACTCGCTATTGACGAAGCACTTGCGGAGAGTTGGCAGCCTCAGGGTAGACTCGAAGAAGCGCTATCGAGTCTATCCTGGCGCTGTCTGACTGCTTCTGCTTATAAGAGACTGCTGCAGTAGACTCAGAAGAGTCGTGATTTGCGGTGATTGAAGGGTTGAGTCTAGGCCAATGTTGAGGCGCGCGAGTGGTAGTTCGCGGAGACTGCTCCAACGTCGCAATCATTGGGCCAAGCAGGGCAAGACTATGATAGCGCTGCAAGACCGAGTGCACGATATGTGAAGCAGGTACACAAGGCTTGCGGCGTGTGCAATGCAAAAGGAGTCGTTGCTGTCGCTGGTTTGCGCCGCTGGTGGGTGCAAAACACAACGAGGACCGTGAGAGGGGCCACGAGATCACGAGGCATCACAGCCAATTCACCCCAAGCGGTAGATTGCGCTGCAACAGTGCCTTGGCCCTTAGATCTCTCGGAAGACTGATGGTTGAACCTTTCACTGCGGCGGCTCAGGGGGGGCCATCTACCCTGGGCTTATGCAGGTCATCGGAGGCCATACTACAGGACTTTTGAGCTGGAGTAAATGAACTACATGTTCTATACATTCTAGGAGCAGGTGGTTGCTGGCAGTACTGTTAGGCATGGAGAGACAAGAGGTCCATGGCCAAGCGTAGGCACACTACATCATCGTTGCCAGGCCAGCATCCAAATGCCCATTAGTCAACGCACATACAATTTCCCCCTCGCTTGCTACATCACTCCCGCTAAGTCTGCCGCGCACAGACATATCCCACACAACCTTATTGCACTATATCAAGACTACAATTGCTAAGACTTTCGGCGGGGGAGGAATGGTCCAGGTGAGTCCTACCATTTCTTTCTGTTCCCAAGGAAGCGACAGCTGAGGGACCGCTGTCCCCGGCTTGGGAGGACCTAGGTCGGAATTTTTCCAATACGTATGTATGCTCTGTGTTCAAAACACATGAAAAACACTTTTTTTGCCCTTTCTTTTTGCACCTTTTTTTTCAGCTGAAGCGCGGTAAAAGCAAGGGAAAGAGATACTATTGGAGAGTGGGGCATATCTAAGGGTAAAATGCATGCTTACTTTCTGCTTGCTACGTAGAATGCTAGGCATGACGTGTATAGCAGGCTGTACGTACCCTATTCACCGTACTGCTTGGTATATCTTGAATGTGTAGTAAAAAAATCTGTTAGTTCTGTGTTATTTTGTCCTCTTTCTGACGGGAGCTTTATAACTATGTTGTTGAATAGGATTCATGGCTACGCAAATGTGTTTAGGTGTCGGATCATGAGTATCAGTAAGAACGTTAGCTGCTTATCGCTGCCTGACGGGCCGACTCGGTCCTACTTCGGCTCTGCTCGTTTTAGGTCATGTACACCTCCGTAGTGCCCTCACGTAGCAAACAACACAACACAACCATCATCGAACAGAATGCATTCATAGTTATTTCCTTTCACTAGTGAGCCTTCCAACATTAGGTTTCAGAAACCCGTCTAGGCATATCCAGAGTTATAACACGAGCATATATGGGTAAGACGTCAAAACAGGTCACATATTGGTTAGGTTAGGGCTGTTAGGACGTAAGGCTAATACCAGAAACGTCCGACAAGTTTTGAACTAAATGTAGGTATTCTCGATGGTATTCTTTTGAAATTTTACATGTGTTTCCAGCCACTCTCAAAGAGGATCTGCATTTCATTGATAAGACAGAAGCCGCCGCGTTCCTGCTCTTTAGTTCCTTTCATCCACTTCCTCACTCGGCTGCACACAATGTGTTCCTTAAACAAGGGGCTCGTAAACCACCTCAGGAGCCGATTTTGCCAGATGGACCGGTACATATGAAGAGGAGACATGACGGCGTCTGGCGAATGCACGGCATCGTAGGACGAACCGTTGTAGCCGACTTTGACATTAGGGTTGAGGAAGATGCCCTTGGTAGCGGAGAGGGGGTTGTCGGCGTGAATGAGACAACACTCAGAAGCCTCGACGTGGAAAGTGGCCAGCGTATCGGAGATGCCGCGGAAACGGAGGGGAGAATTGCCTAAGAAGGGCTGCATGGGCATGGCGACTGTATATACACAATTAGCGTCAATGCCATTTGAGAGTGGATATACCTATGCAACGTACTCATCCCATTCCAACACGACGCCACAGGTACCGGCAGAAGTCTTTCCGCCGCATATCTCGAGATGTAGGACCGAAAGTACGGCCAAGTCTGCATGACGGCCTCGTGGCCACTCGAGTCGCGGAGCGCAAACGTATCGTAGAGATAAGGCGGCTTCGAGAAGTCGAGAGAGCAAGCAGCCGCGTAATCACCTCCATTCGTATCCAGCAACTTCAGCACATCCTCGGGCGTAAAGACGACATCGTTGAGGAAAAGCACAGTATCGAACGTGGTGTCGCCCTCGGCCGTCAGACGTTCCAACGGCTCAAACACATGGTTCCGCACCGTCGCAAGAAACGGAATGCGTCTCTTGCGCGTCTCCCCATTCGGCGTCTCGATCCACCCTCCTCCTTGCTCCCCCGGCTGCTGCTGCTGCGCAATCTCGTCTGCACGCGATAGTTCCGACAACGTTACTGCCCGCTTGACATACAGACGCTCGAGTTCGGCATCTAATTCGCCTAGCAGCTCCTTGCTACCGTCCCAGCTCCCACTCTCGTATATCGATACGAAGACGTTGCCCACACCCAACTCTTGCACCAAGGCGATTAGCGCCGCATTCCAATGATCGTGCAGTAGACGTGCGTCGTTGAAGTGCTGGGCGGCGATGTAGACTCGCTTCGCGTTTCGAGGCGGGGGAGGCGCACGGAGAGCCGCGGTGTGGCGCAGATGGAGAGAGATACAGTGCAGGGAGTCCCAGAGGAAGAAGACGAGGAGTAGGATGCGGAGAGTGTAAGTTCTGCGACGGCGCCACATTAGGCAGGAGGGTTTTCTTTTTGGCTTTTTTTTCGTACTTTATGTACTTGCACTACGATACTGCCATGCGGAAAGCGGTATGCACGTTTGTTGGGCCGCTGGGGGGGAAACAAACACCGGCTGGGTGAAAGGGGAAATGGTAGGTCCGACTGAGTTTATACATATTACCTAGACCCCTGATCCCCTTTCTGTGCGGCAACTCATGGTGCCGCGTTGGCATGGCAAGCCTTTCTGTACCTATGTATAGGAACCTTGGAAGCGCCTCCCGTGTTCTTGGTACCGTATACACTGATGTGAGAGGCTTTGCGCTAAAACCAGCGTACATGGCTGAGGTCCAGTTCGCTCTTAGGGTATTGATATCCATTACTAGTAGTGGGGGAGCACACGCTATTGCAATATCTTCCAATCCGGTTTATATGGTAGCACTGCGACTTCCCTACTAATTTACCAAGGCGCGATCCAAGTGAGAGGGCCGAGACGCGTGTGACGTTACCCAGCCCCGCCAAGGTCTCATGTCCGGCATGGCATTGAGCCAATCAGGGCCACTGTCCTCCGCATGTACTCCACACAAACTATTGCACGCGACGGCTACTACGGAGCATAATATATTGGTCGTTTTTTTTGTGAGAAGGTGATGGATACTAGAGTTCTGTACTTGGATGAGGTGATAGTGCCGTCCTGTGCCGGCTTACCTAGAACTTCACGGCGCCCCACGTTCATTCTTGACCGGTCCACGAATACACACTCAAATCGTTGACTACATGCCTCATTGACCAACAGCACCATACCATCCCAGCCCCAAAAGAGCACCAATAACTATCGCCAACGCAGGCGGAACCCCAAACCAGGCCGTCTCAGCATACGCCAGTGCAGCAACGACAACCCACCACGGCTCACTTGCCAAACTCCTTCCATTGGCACTTTCAGGTGTCAGATAGCCAATCTCCCAAAGTCGATACACAGCCGTGAACACCAGACCCACAGCTGTGGCGTTGATTCCACGCAGTAAACTCAGTACCCAGGCTTTACTCCTCATAACCTGCCAGATGGATTGAACCCCGACCGCTAAGACGATGCCTGGGAAGAAGATGCCGATGAAACCAAGCAGCGCGCCGACGACAGTGGGCGTGCCCGTTGAGGCGAGACTCAGTGCGCCAAGGTAGACGGCGAAATTGAAGTTGGGACCGGGGAAGGCTTGAATGATGGCGAGGCCGAGGAGGAAGTCGCGGGGTGATACCCAGCCGGGTTCTACGACGTATGAGCGAAGGAGGGGAATTACCACCGGGCCGCCACCGAAGATGATAGTTCCGGCAAGATACCTTGGGACAGAGTTAGTATGACTCTTCTGGCTGCTTTGAATGTGAAGGCCTCCTTACATGTTGGAGAAGACGTCGAAAGTACGAGTGCTTGACACTGTGCCGCGAACCACCATGATAATGATAAAGGATATGAGAAAGCCCACGATGAGCGAGACGCCGACTTTGACGGAGATGTTGTGCATCTTCATATCGGCAGCAGGTGCAACCGCGTTTTTAGCATCACCAGCCACAGTGGGTTGTACTCCAGTATGACTTCGACCTGCCTCTTCTTGCTCAGGCACAATGCGATCCGTCGAGCTCCCAGTCACAGGTCTCCGCTTCACAGCTTCCGGTCGCGTAAGCTCCACCGGTATACTCTGCGTGGCTGGAATCTCCTCCGCATCACCCTGCTCATTTCTCGCTCTCCTCCTCTTCGCTACATACGCAGCCTTCATCTTGCCCACTTTCTGGTGCAACCAAACATCCCACCACACCGTCACCAGCCCGCCTCCAACGATCAGGACCGGGAAATACCAAAGCGCATTATAGCACAACCCCGCACAAGCACCAAAAATGACCAGGATCCGGGTAAGCCGGTCTTTGATGGCCTTCTCCGCGAGTTGCACGGCCGCTAAAGCAACGATGCCTACGGTACTCGCATTCAGTCCGGATAGCAAGGCGTAGACAATCGGTGGTAGTCTGTCCGGCATCTTCTGCACCCCGAGCGAAAGCCCGTACATTCCAATTGCGCCCGGGAGACTCCAGAGCAGGAATGCAAAGACGGCGGAAATAACGCCGGCGTGGAGTAGTGCGATACAGAAACACATCTTTGTTGAGCCTGGACCGGGGAGCGCCTGGCATATAGCGAAGAGCTCTTGATACTAACATACTCCATTAGCCACGGGTCCCGAAAACACCCCAACTCATGTTCATGTTTCTAGTCCGCTCATCACTCTTCGTCGTTTACCTATCTGGGCTTTCAAAAAAAAAATTACAATAGGGTACTCACAGTTTGTTCATCCAGCCACTTACTCCCCCCACCCCTCACCCCCACACCCTCGACAAACCGGCGATGCAGAATCTGGAAATGCACCGGCGGACCCCCAAACGCCGTAAACCCCAGATCCCACATGCGCCCAAAAATCTCAAAGAGCCGCCATTCCAGCTGCTCGTCCGACGCGCGCCGCGGACGCGTATGTGCGCGTAGCGAACTAATTATCGAGTGGAGAGGCATGGCGGCCAAGCCCGAGAGCGTGGTAGCAGGAATGAGGAGTTTAAAAGTGCAGCGGGAAGCACCGGGTTGCTGTTAGAAATGGAAGATGAGAAGTGCCAAGAGGTACTGACGTGACGGAAGTGCCATTCATGTCCAATCACTGTGCCCATGTGCTTGTGGCTGGAGCTCGAGGTACCAGAGGTTGCCAAGGCATGCCGGTAGCGATCGAGGGAGTGAAGGTGGCAGGATTAAGCGAGGATGTCACTGCGTGGCTGTGATTGGATGAAACACCCCTCCGAACCCTACTGCCTTTACGTCTTGTATTTAACATTCATGTTAAGGTTGCGTTGCTCTCTATATCTGAGTGTATTCGTTGTTGGAAAATTCAGTTCACTGCCAAGCTTCATTCTCAAACCGGAGACCTTTTGAATGCCTTGCTGTACCACGCAAGGCAGCTCAACTTCGCAAACTTTGTTGCCGATGTAGTAGGATTATTTGATAATGCTGGAGGGGACAATTGGTATGGGTAGTGAGTAAGGTATCAATGCTACGCTTTGTGGAGGCCTCTTAGGATAAGGATTTCGTCCCCTCCGCACAAGCCTCTCGAAACGCATTCCTCCATTTATTCACCGACTACAGTGGGATAGGACGTGTACCTGCATATGCGACGGGAGACAAGCGACACCTTGCTAATTAGACAACATACTACAATAAAATCCACCTTCGCGGCCGTGATGTTCAACTTCACGTTAGATGCTATGGTAAATGACATGTTGAGCCCCGTGCAAAGCAACACCGGGTCGCTTTCTGATAGCATATGTTGTTATGACTACCTGTAGTATGTATACTAACTAACTAACGGGAAACGACCAAAGTGATAGGGGAGATGCAACCTGGAAAAGGACCTCAACCCACTCGCCAACGAAGAAAGAATGGAAAAACCGAACAACGCCGATACCCATATCGCACCTGAAGCCCGTGCATACCCATTATTGACCCAGGCATCGAAGCCATCATACCCGTCTAAGAAACCACAAGAGTCGACCAGAACACCAACAATGCTAAAACCCAAAGATTACCAATCGATAGCCGGGCTCCGCTGCCCGACCTTATGAGTCACCGTTTGCAATCACCACGAGGCCTCTTTATTTGTAATACCCTCCGTTCGGTGCTGAAGTCGACGTGTTCGGGTCATTAAGCTGACCACCGCCATTGTGGATGATTGGCGGCTTGCTGTACCGTTTGCTTCGCGATGAGCTGCTGGGGTTTGTGTAGAGGCTTGATGAGGTGGTTGAGTATGCTGGGACGTGTTAGACTCATATCCCAATGCGAATGAATACGAAGGGGATGGGTAACGTACTGGTTGACGATGTAGAGGGACGGGATGTGTAGGCGGCCTTATCCTGGGCGTAGGAGCTGTAGGAGGAGCTCGACGACATGGCTGAGTGGTGTCGGAGGCGTTCCGAGGCGACTCGTGTTTCGTAGATCGTGAGATTAGGTCTTGTTGCGGGCTTGGTATTGACAGTGATGATACTATTCTCGGGTGTCTTCGAGGCGGACCTAGGCGTATGAGATGGTATGGTTCAACACAGATGGAAGTTGTTGGTTGAGGATAGGCACGAGGACAGCTGTGACTCTTCTTGAAAGGTACGATGTATGACTGTAGATCGATTGACCGAAGGTGATGAGAAAGAAAGACAACAGTTGCCCACATGTCTAGCGGGTATTTATTCCAGGCAGACGAACCTGAGGCCGCCGTCTACCGAGTCATCACTATGCACACTTGACTGTTCCCCCATCGGAGACCTCCTACGAGCATGTAACGCCGTTGCCTGAATAGCTAGGTATGCGCGTCAACTAGCGAGTGACTGCGCGATTGCGATGATTCATACGCGTGGCTATGTTCCCCGGGGACTCAGGAGGCTTGGCCCTCAGGCGGAAAGGACGAACCAGCGACTAGGCTACACTCTCCAGATGTCGAAATAGAGTCATAGTAGTTGTTGTAGAAGTTCACCGAAGGAACCAGTTCAGTCGAACAGAGCCGCGTCACGGCTTGAGCTAGTCGACATGATGACTGGGCTGGCGAGTCTTGAACCATCGCCTGCTGCAAGGCACATCAGGTAGGAGCCTATGGGAAGACATCGAGAAATCTGTTAGAGACGCGTCGTCCAATAAGGTCCGTAATCCCAAGGCTTCAATGATCGAAAATGGTCAATGACAAACAGGATGGCAGGTGAACCACCAAGTCACCGGTTGACCGAAAAGGGACATGGGGTGGGGGCTGGCCGCCGGGGAGGAATGGGTGCCTGGAGCTATTCGAGGCAGCATAGTAAGGGTTCACCGTGACAGAAGGCGAACAATCTGTTCAACAGCAGTCGATGACGAAAGAAGGTTCAGGAAAGTGATGTGGAACAGAAGAGAGGAGGCAAACAACGTGCGGTGTCAGGGGAAATGAAATGAGGCACAGCGGAGGGGTTGCTGATGCGCGGGGTCGAGCACGCCAGGCGGGTACCGGTAAGCTGTGGGCGAGGCTGTCGTGGGGCTGAACGCCATGCATTGAGGAGCAATTCAACTGTGGCGAGCGCAGATGCGCAATCGCGCATGCGTCATATGCGCATAGCTGGTGAACTAATTCAAAATAACTGTACGACAATGTGCAGAACCATCGAACTAGTCACGACACCAGGAGAAGGCACCACCATCGAACGGGTATCGATATCAATTCGCCTGCAAAAATCATCTGCATCGAACACTCGCTAGTCCCATAGCTTGAGTCCGCCATTCAAGTCGCCTGTAATCACCTTCGAGCTCTCCCTAGGGTGCCATTGCACAGACAGAACAGGCGCGTCACTAGCCTGGATCTTGTGGTACATCTTGCAAGTCTTCCAGTCCCAGAATGCTACCATTCCTCCGCTATCGCCGGAGCTAATGAACTGGCCATCAGGGCTGATGGCCACGTCCGGCGCATAGCCAGCAACATTGTGGCCCCTGTAGCTCTTCTTCCGGTTCTGACGGAACCTGTCCGTAGAGCTATAGACAGTGATCTGGTTGTCGGATGATTGAAAGGCAACGTATTTGCCAGATGGATGCGGCGCTGAGCGGACCATGGCGAACATGTACGGTTCGGCGATAAATTTGATCGGTACTGGAATGCCGTATTCCCATGCGCGCAGTGACTTGTCGTCAGAGGTGGTGATGAAGCGGCGGTTCTCGTCGCAGAAAGTGATGGTATTGACGGGTCCAAGATGGTGGTCGTATTCCTGCACCAATTCCCCGCTTCTTGTGTCGTACTGCAGGATCTTCTTGTCGCTCATACCAGCCAAGAATTCGTGTGGCGTGCCGGGGTTGATGCGCACAACATGCGGCGTCTTTCCAGTCGTAAACTTGTTCAGGCACTTGCCAGTCTCTGTGTCCCACAGCTTCATGTAGCGATCGTAGCTAGCTGAAATGAACTGCGTACCGCTTGGGTTGAAATCGACGTCGACAACCGACTTGTTGTGCCCAGAATATGTCCGGAGGAGCTCCCGCTGGTGGTAGACGTCCCATAACGCAATCTTAGAATCGGCCGAGGCGGAGAGGAGAAGGTGACCGCTGTCAGGTATGAAGCGGACCTGCGTGATCGACTTGGTGTGGTATTTGTACGTGTGGATGAGCTTCTTTGGTATGAAGTTCTTGGGTTCGTAATCGCCCGTAAGTCTGATGTCGAGGTCGGTAGGCACATGCATGTACGTCCGTCCCTGATAGTCGTACTGCTCGCTTGCTACAAACTCGCTCGTCTCGCCCTCCGCTTCAGTATCACGGTAGTCTGTGCCGGCCAGCTTCTTGGGTGCGGGCGCCGAATTGTCGACAATCTCGTCCTCCTCGTAGACTATCTCCACCTCCACATCGGAACCAAACTCATCGTCCGAGGCAGCATCTGGCCTTTCCTCTTCGTACTTCGCCCAAGGTCCCTTGTATGCGCCAGCCCCAGACACGACGCTTGAATCGCCCTTGCCTTCTCTTTTGCGCTTCTTCGAACCAGCGCCTCCTTCGATAGTGCGCTGGCCTTGGCGGAATGTGTGATCACTGATGTACGTCTCAGCCGCGAAACCGGTCGGGACTCTGCCGGCGCCTCCAGCAACCATTGCCGGTTATTAGGGGGTCGATAGAGGCGAAGTGATGTGTGCGTAGGCTAAAAAGGGTCTCTGGTTCGCTTTCTTGAACGTGAAAATGTCCGCTGTTGAGTGATGAACGTGTGGTGGCAGTTGGGTAGAACTGCCTCTAGTTACGGTCTGGAAATTATGCGTGACTAAGCACGCCAAGGCTGCTCTCACCCGCGGAACTCAAACGGGGATTTTTCATGTGAAAAAGTCGAGTGCGCTGGCAGAACAGAAGGTGGAGCATAGCGCATCTGTGGTGAAACCTGTAATAAATTTACAAAAGGCTAACATAACGCTATCATAGCCCATCAGACATGCCGTCGTCCAACCAAAACCCACCGCCCTGAGTATGCTCTCATTATCCTAATCCCACAGTATCGTTCCCGTCCTCTAGCAATATGCGTGTGCGCATGGCTCTGCTACTCGAGCCGGATATCAAGTGCCTCTCCTTCCTCGCTTCCGGATCTTTTCTGCGTGTCGTTGCTCGAGGTTCCCAGCAACCATTATAGCTACGATGATTCCCGCGATAACGAAGATTGGCGCGGTCCCGGCCTAGTGAGACTCGTCGCGGATTAAAGCGACGATCATGCTGTAAAGGTAGAAGAAGAACATGAGCAGATGGAAGCCCAGCTTAATGAACGATTCCTGTGTGATTGTCAGCCAACTGTTCCTTCACAATATGCGCTCAAGCCGGAGAGATCATGGAGGGAAGCGTACCTTCTTGTGCACATTGAGCTTCCTGAAAATCTCCGTCGCATCTAGGAGGTGCTGGTTCTCAAAGATCCTAGTCCAGTCAGCATGACAGTCCTGCCCCAATACAAACCGCTCTCGATCACATACTTTTTTCCATTCCAGGACAACAGGGGCAGATTCAGGATCAAGGCGATCCAATATCCGTTGATAAGGAACAAAAACGTTAAAAAGGCGTGGACGGCGGCCTCGGGGACGATGTACGTGTTGAGACGGTTGCAGAGGTCGATCGGATTGATGTAGTCGCTGGCGCAGAAAACAATTAGCATGCGCTCGACAGGCTGCTGGACGCGGAGCGCAGTTGGTGGTGCCATCCAACGAGCTTGCTCACCATTCCAAGTCACTATACATGATAGTGAAGAAAACCTGAAGAAACAGGTTGACGGCGTTTATCAGCACCGCCAACAGGTACAACCAGGCTTCGCCAGTCATCGTGGGGGACTTGTGTGCTTCGTAGCACGGCTATCGCGAATAGGATGGCTTCCAAGTGGGCTAGCTGTGCAGCCAGTAGGACCCTCGGCGCGGACGGACAGAAGGCGAGGGCAAGTTCAGATTTGGGGGGAGGGGACCGTCGTGTGTTCGCTGGCTACCGAGCTAAACGCGGGAAGCTAGCTCGTGCGCGGGGCGGCGTAGCAGGAAGGTGCGATGGCAGAAAGAGACGATGCAGGCGGACGGGGGCTACCAGTTTGCGCAGAATACTGACTTGGGTGGACGAGATGGCCAAATGCGCGAGGTGGGAGGGCAGAAAGATGTTTGCATGACGTTGCCGCCGACACCACGAGAAGGCCTTCCCTGGACAGCGGGCAGGCATGGCCACTAGCGTCCTTCGCTTCACATGCACTGGCAGGCGGCGGCATTTGCTGAGGGCATTCGCACTGCAGTACACACTGCACAGTATAGAAAGGATATCTACATTCAGCTAATAATGGCTTGTTTTGCAAGCTTCGGTTCCATGCTTCCTCCATATCACGAGGAGCCTGTCGTTGCTTCCCCGTTCTGTGCTGCTCCATTTGTTGCCTCCGGCATCGGGACGGGCCCACCCGGTGAGTCTGGCAGCCTCGCCGTCAACACCTCAACACCATCCTCCGTTACGAGTAGCGTGTGTTCTGGGATAGATTAGACGTGTCCAAAGTTCAAAAGCGCAACCCGTGGCTAACGTACCGAACTGCGCCGTCAACGACCCGTCCTGAGTGACACTGGTCCACTCGTCCGGCCATGTCTTGTCCCTGTGCGAGCCCACACTGATCATGGGCTCAATGGTGAAGCACATGCCGGGCTTCGCTTGTCCGATGGCCTTGTTCTTCGCATAATGCGGGACGTTGGGCGGGCAGTGGAACAGCTGGTTGACGCCGTGGCCGCAATACGTCCTGATTACGCTACAGTTCTTGCTCTTCGCGTGCTTCTCGATCACATTTCCGTATTCTCGGAAGAGTGTGCCGGGCTTGACAATCTCGATGGCCTTCTGCAAGCATTCGCGTGCCGTCTCCGTCACGCGTACCGCCTCTGGGTTGGCCAGCGCCTTGTCTCCAATGTAGAAGGTCTCGTTGAGGTCCGCGTGGAAGCCGCCATGGTACGCCGAGATATCGATGTTCAGGATGTCGCCGTCTTTGAGCACTCGTTGGTCGGGGATGCCGTGGCAGATGACTTCGTTGACCGACGTGCACACCGACTTGGGGAAGTGGCAGTAATTCAGGGGGGAGGGGTATGCCTGTTCATGGTCAACCATCATCTCTCTGGCCCAGCCCTCTGTCCTTACATCGCGCTCAATCGTAGCCTTGTGGACGAGCTCGTCAATGTAGTCGGTCGTGACACCGGGTTTTGCTGCTCTCCCCGCAGTGTCGAGTATTTCGCGGCCGAATCGACACACTTTGCGCATCGCATCCTGCTCTTCCTTGTTCAAGATGGTGATTTTGCTTCGGTTGACGAACACGTGCTCCGAGCGCGGTATGCCATCCTTTGCGTAGTCTGGCAGTTTTATGCCCTTCGGCACTTCTCGTCTCGGTGACAGCGGGTACACGGGTCGGAGCGCGCCAGTATACGAATACGTGGGGAAGGGGTTGTAGTGGCCGGTCGCTGGATCCGGGTGAGAAACTACTTTCGGCGTGAAGATGTTTTGGAGAATATTACTCTGTGACTTGTGCTCCTTCTTGTGTTCACCCTACGAGGCTATTAGACCGTTTGCCTGCAATTTCAGACCGTTCTGACCATGTACCCAGTTGCGCTTGAAGCAGTCTTGCGAACAAAAGTATCGTTCCTTGCCTAACTTCTGGCAGTTTGGACATTGCAGCGCGCTGGCGTCCTTCTCACAGTCTTTGCCTGAGCACTTGCGCGGGGCGTCGGTGGCCATCGTGGGCGCGAGAATAGTTGGGTGGGAAAGAGTATAGGTGTGAGGGTCTCGGCTCCGATTTGCAGAGCGGTCCGCGTGCGTATAGCGCACTACGACACTACCTATGTGAAGTACCGGACTCCACCCAAACGATTTCGTGGTCGTTAGCTTACTGTCGTTCGCAGTTCGCATATCGGAAATCGCTGCAGGGTTCCATTCGCCGACGAGTGCCGATCGGTGATTACTAACTAGCGGCGGCACGCTCGTGATACACTTTGCCTGTTTGAGTCCTGACGTGCATCATTTGTCTACTTTGCCATCTTATCTGACTCCTTGTGGCTTGTGGGCTTCTTTGCATATGGCTTGCTAATTTTCACCTACTTGCGGCCGCCATCTCCTTGTGAATCATGCCCCTACGCCTCCCCCAACTCTCTTGCTCTTCTGCCGCCTTGTTCTGTACATCTCGCTTCTGAGTCCAGATCCGCACACATCAGATTCACCTCACCTCTCCCTTCCTGCTTACTTGATCAAATGACACAGAAAGTCGTCGTCGTCGGCGCAGGCCCAGTTGGTTCCTTGGCTGCCCTTTATGCCGCTGTACGCGGATTCGAGGTAGAAGTCTATGAGTTGAGATCAGGTGAGTTTACCCCCACCACTATCTTGATGCGAGTAAGCATTTTAACCTTAGCCAGACCTCCGAGACCCCAACACCACACCTTTGAATTTTTCCAAATCTATCAACCTTGCTCTATCCGAGCGGGGCATTCACTCTCTCCGGAAGACTGGACTATCAGATCTTGCAGATGCAGTTCTGGCTGGGACTATACCTATGCATGGTCGCATGATTCATACAAGGAAGAACGGAGACTATGTTCGCCAGCCACAATTATACGATGCAAGAGGACGGGTGAGTGCAGTTGTGAGCCATTGTTCTATCATTCCGCTAACAGCAATAGAGCTTACTGGCTATGGACCGGACAGGACTCAACAAGACCCTTCTCGACCATCTCGAGGCTATGCCTAACGTCAAGCTCATCTTCAATCACAAGCTGGTCGGTGTAGACTTCCGAAAGAAGATTGCTTGGTTCGAGCATCGCACCAAATCTATAGAAGAGCAAGGCGATGAGTTTGAAATCGAGTTCGACCTCATGATAGGTGCCGACGGCGCCCACTCAGCTGTACGATACCACCTAATGAAGTTTGTCCCCATGTCTTTTCAACAAGAGTACATCGACAAACTGTGGTGTCAGTTTCACGTACCACCCGCACCGAACGGTGACTTTCGCATACCTCCGAACTACCTACACATCTGGCCTCAGGATGAATCCATGTTCATCGCGCTCCCAAATCTCGACAAGACCTTCACATCTACCCTCTTTCTCACAAGGAGTGGCTTTGAGGAATTAGATGCGTCAGGCAAGGTTGTGGAGTACTTCGAGCAGAAATTCCCGGGTGTGGTGCCAGACTTGGTCCCCGAAGACGAACTTCGCAAACAATACACTTCAAACCAACACCTGCCATTGATCTCCATCAAATGCACGCCGTATCATTACGGAGACTCTGGGGTCATACTCGGTGATGCCGCTCATGCTATGGTTCCTTTTTATGGCCAAGGAATGAACGCGGGACTGGAAGATGTCCGGGTCCTTTTTGATTTCATAGATCAGTATCCGAACGATCGGTCGACAGCTCTGACGAAATACACCGAGGAACGCACACCTGATGCTCAAACCATCAACGATCTTGCTTTGGGTAACTACCGCGAGATGGCAAGCGATGTCAAGAAGCCACTGTATCTGTTGCGAAAGTGGATCGAGGAACAACTATACCTGTATGTGCCAAGCCTGGGTTGGGCCACCCAGTATTCGCGGGTGACGTTTAGCAACATGCGATACTCTGAGGTTCAGCAAGCGGCGCAAAGACAGGCGAAGATACTCAATAGTGTTGTTGGTCTCGCTCTTGCTTCTGTCATCGGATCTGGGCTCTGGTTCGCACGGGCTGGAGGCATCCACCAAGCCAAAATGGGCGTCCTCCGCACAGTGTGCGTAGTAGCACAGCGCGTGCAGAAGCTAGTGGAGAGCTGAACGCAAATAATCTGGGCTTTGGCCATGCTTTTTCAAAGATAGAGATTTTATGCAATCTTTGATCTGCTCAAGTCCGGGGATCACGAATGCCAACGCCGCTCGGACTGCTTTTATATGACTTGACGAGCTGATTTGGACACTGATGAGAATAACCGCTTCGCGGGAGATTATCGAATGTCGACTGACCTCACTCTTCAAATTCCCCGGCATCTTTCCACGATAATACCGATAGTTCCAAGCCTGGGTATTGCGACATCTGCTGATGAACAAAGTGCAATTAGGCGTATATAGAGGCGAACGCCGTGCACGGAAGCTCCATCGGGTTCGGGTCTTGGAGCTTTTACGATTTCGGATTGTAGCTTTCCTTTTCTGGAAGCCGTGACGGTAGCCTACTTTCACTTGTATGGGTGGTTCACGCTTCTTCCGCCGTATTCGATTGGGTATGCCATCTCGTATTCCAGAAAATTCGAAGCGCCGCATTCAACACTCTACGAGTCTTTGCTCATGCGGTTCGCCTTGGTTCTACTCCAAGGTTGAAGCACTTCGCGTGAAGACAGCACCCAGTGAAGGGGGGCAGTTTACAACTACGGAAACCTCGATCTCTATGTCCAAACTATGACGATATACGAATTGGAGCAGTCACAGGGCTTACGCAAACGAGGCCTACGGGTCACCACTCGCTGGGTATCGGGCGATATCCACATATACTCAACATACTCGCCTACTCCTAGCGAGAGCCGTATTGCTGTCATCTGAGACCATGCATCAAGATCCCGGTTTTCTTTCTCTCCTGGTTCCCTCAAATGTCTTGTCATTGGAAAAGCAATATGTAGCGAAGGCTCATTCGCAGAGGAGCCCGACCAAAGCGGGACCAAAATCTTTTTCACTCCTTGGATCTTGGTAACGGGTCTGTCGAGTTCTATAAACAGTGGATCTCATATAACGCGCACGTTGACGGACCGTTGTTAATTTATCTCTGAGGCTGATCCAAGGAGACCCAACGTGAGAGCATACCTACTTTTTTCGTTGTTCATGGAAGCTCCTCGGATCACGAAGAGATGAGCGGCGCCACGGCAAAGCAAGCCACATGGCACAGCACGCCACACGGCTCCGCCGCCCCACAAGCTGCAAGCGAAATGTGGGGAACGGATTCGGAGCAAGACCTGAGACCAAGACACACGACAAGGCGCTTGGCTTTGCTGTTTTTGGCGTTAGTGCTCAAAATCCTACATCCGGGGTACATTGCATGCATGCATGCACAATAATGCAACAGCACCACAAGAATCTGCTTGCGGATCTGTCCAAAGTACACCCGCACTTCAGCCTTCACGAACCAATCTATCTCCATTTCCTTTTCCGTTTAAGCCGAGGATGCTACTATCTTTACAGTCACGTTTGCGTTTTCTCCGGGCTGTGGCGACGCCGTCGGTTATTTTGTTCCACTTCTTCAATATTCACACCATCTATCCTACACTCTATACACTATACGGATAAATGCACCAACCTCTCACAGCGCCCATAATGGAAATGACATTGTCCAGGTTCTTGGCATTCTAGAAACAGCGCTGTCGCCGCCATCGACAAGGTTGCATTCACCAAAGATTTCGAAGATGATGGCTTCGAATGGTAATCAAAGGCCTGCTTGTGGGCACTTTGTCCCCACGCTTCAGTCGCCTCGTGGCTTCAGTCGCCTCGTGCACCTCCCACTTGGGTCGTGATGAAGTCAGTCACGCGTGGCAGAAAGCAACTTTTACCTGGGTTAGGCTTGCTTCTATTCTAGTTTATCGGCGAGCACGCGGCCTTGTATATCTCCGCATCTACTTTACGGTGCGGACCTGGATTTGGCCTGCCTTGGCGGAGACTGTACAAGATTTTATTAAGGCTATCTTGTCGCTCCCGCTCTTGCTTGTGACACGAGCATATCCGAATTTTTTTTTCTTGCACCCCAAGTCTTCAACCATCAAGATGCACTTCACGTATGGCCTTGCAGCTTTGGCTGGTCTCGGTGAGCAAAGCCCTGTTTTGCAACTACGCATCTTACCATAACTAACAGCTCTTAGCGCAAGCATGGCCAGCGACAAGCAAGCACAGTTTGGCACCGCGTTCCACTTCGTTCTTCGACTCGGAGACTGGCTTCACATTCTCTGAGACAAAAGCGGCCGCGACTCTGTCAAGCAGCATCATCTACCGCATAGCGCAACCCTCCAACGTGCAATACGGCCAGCCCTACGACGTTGTCATTCAAGTCGTCGCTCCCAACTCCCTAGGCTGGGTCGGCCTCGCATGGGGCGGCAGCATGGTCCGCAACCCGCTCACAGTTGCCTACCCCAACGGACAAAGGCCCACTGTTTCTTCGCGCTGGGCAACGTGAGTACTCCGCTCTTCACACGCCAAAAAAAAACGCAGCAGCAGATGTTAACACCTCCGTCTTTAGCGGCCACTATACCCCCGGCCAATACTCAGGCGCGACCTACACGCCACTATCCACGGGCAACAGATCCAACGGCACGCACTGGCAATACACGGTCAAATGCACGGGCTGCACCACCTGGTCGAACAACTTCGGAGGTATCACATGGGTCGATCCCAACGGCGGCAAGCGCTTTGGCTTCGCCGCTTCGGCCAGCAGAGTCTCGAACCCTTCTTCCACCAGCGCCACCATCCCAGTCCACGATGTGTACAACTACATCAGCCATAGCTTTTCCGGTGGCGCGAACCAGGACTTTGATGCACTGTTGGCCCGAAACGGTGTTTCGAGTACCGCCGAAGCGGGAAATACTTCCAAGAAGTTGTAGATGTTTAGAGGGGCTTTTTGGAAGAATGAGGTGATGGGGTGCATGTGTTGTGTTTTGATTTTGTAAATAGTCACTTTCGTTGAATAAGACGGGGGATCGGTTGAGGTGCTGATATGACTTGATATTTCCAACTGTGTGAGACCGGCTCTTCTTTGTTTTTTCTTGTCCTGTGGAACCTATCGTCATCCGCCTTGACATGGCTTGTGAGGAATGTGCTATATTGCGCATGTACAATCGTTCTCAGTGGCGAGTATTGTATCTCACAAGACACCGTTTGCGTCATGGACTCGCGTGTGCGTTCCTGTATGTGAGCGGCGGTGACACGTCTAATGGCCAGTCATCTGCTTTTCATATGTACTCGGTGACCTGCGACAACGGTTGTGCCAATGAGCGTAGAGTAGGGGCATGCTCTGAGTTCTTCGACAGTCGTTGCGCCAAACCGTCCAAGCTGCCACCTTTGAGTCTGTGGCCTGCATTCACAGCGGCAGGGACATCATCAAATTATATCGATTCGCGAAAGAGGCAAGTGATGTAGGCAACGGTGGCAAACTTTAGATAAGATTGACCATCGTACTAGATATACAATAAACCAAGACACCCTCTAAACCACATCAAAAGAACGAGTGCTAAGCTAAGAATCACCGCATGCCATTAAACACACACTGGCGAGAGTCCGCGGCGGTTGGCGGAGATGCATGCTAAGAAAGGACGGGAAGTTGTCTAGGCCTTCATGGCCACTTCGCCCGCGGGCATCGCCTGGAGCCCTGTGGTGACGCGTATTAGCACACGTAGAGGGAATCCGGATGGAAGAGTAAATAACTTACAGCCGTTGACGTCCTCGGGAGCTTGTTGCTTCTTCTTGCAGGCGTTGTACTGGGCGGGTGGCTGCGTGGTAAGACCAGCACTGGGGCAGGCGTTGTTGAGATTGCAGCCGTTGTCCATGGCCTTCTGGAGCGAGTCGCCTTCCCAGCCGAAGACGTAGTCACCGTGGGCGGCGGCGCCACTGGAGACGAAATTCAGTCAGTCACATGTTGAAGGAAGTGAATGTTTTGGGAATGAAGATACGTACCCAAGGTTCATGGAGTAGACAAATGGATCCGAGCCATCAGTAGGCCACATGTTCCTATCGGCGAACTTGCTAACATCCCACATGAGTTCGTACATAACCTGAGGAAGCTTGACGGGGTGGCTGGACGGGCAAGCACCGCCACCGTTAGCACCGGAGCCCTGACCGTAGGCGACGTGGCTCTGGTGGTCGGGCGAGTCGAGGTTCTTGCCATCCCAGCAGGTAGGGAAGATTAGGGTCTGGCGGATGAGCTTGCAACGGGGGTCCTTGGGGATGGCAACGGTGTCGCTACCAGTGCAAGGGGCACCGCCGACGAAGGTGTTCTCATTCGGTGAGGTCCAACAGCGATGGCAGATGTTTCCGCGATTCACGTTGTTGTCGTTGGTGTTAGTTGCGGAGCCAGTGAGCATGCGGAATCCCTTCTTGAACGCAGTCGTCCTGCCGCTGGGGATGTAGTAGATATCTAGACCTCCGTCGTTGATGAGCGCTCCTTGTGGTCCACCGTTCCCGATCTGTGTCATGAGTCAGTGTCTTGGCCTCTGCTTTCGTTCTTGCGCCACGGTTATACGTACTTGGGGCACGCGGATATAGGATCCGTTCCTGTGATGGAAGAACATGACGGCGGTCCAGTAGTTGGACTTGTCCTGGACAAAGCTGCACGAAGTGCAAGTTGATTGCTCAGCCGGGTCGTTCGCGGGGTCCATGGTGATGTTGAACGCATTACCACCGACGATCTGGTGGAGATGAGGAGTGTAAAACTGGCCGGGGTTGACGAGAGGATCCGTTCGCTCGACGACGAGCTGCGAGCAGGCGAATCGCAACATGTTGAACTGCGCGGCGGCATTGCCGGCCAGAGCCGCAACGGCAGCGAGGAGGGTGGCCCGATGCATCTTGGCTTAACGATTGTAAGGGTTGTTCACTCTCAAGGTACGGGTGGTGATGTACGAAGGAATAGTAATGACAAGAGAGACACAGAACACAACAACGACCTTGTAACGAAGGACGCCTTATAACAAGACGGCAGGCCCTCCCCGAGTAGATCACGTCCACGAGGACAACTGCCGATGCGTAGGGAAAAGCTGATCGATCATTTTGCTGAAATTTGGGCTTAATCTAAGGTGGTATAACCATTGGGCAGGAGTACCTTGCCCCCCAAATTATTCGCCTACCGCCTAGGGTGGGCCCAGAGAAGGTGCAAATTCTGGAGGTGTCAGTTGAAGACCGGTGCATATTGTCATGCTCGGCGTCGAATCGTACTCACGGCTTTGAGCACTCAACATTCCGGAACCCCGGATGGAGGCTGCTTATTTGCCGCCCACGATATTACTCCCGTGACAATCAAGGCATGGCGCTCGTCTGCTGTATTAGACCAAGGTACTTGGTCCCCGATCGGCGACCATGTGCTGGTGTACTGTGAGACCAGCGCTTGTCGAACTGTAGCTATGTATATCTATTGCTACAAGACCTCATGTTGGACATTCTCCTATTGAGGCCCGAAGAAGTCTTACCAGAAGACACGGTGACCATCAGTCATTATCGCAGTGTGGAACCCACTGCCACTTGATGTTCTCCTGGCTATGGTGGTAAAGACGTGTATTGTTGCCACCCGCTGGAAGCGTCGTAGAAGTTACAGGCCGGCCAAAGGAACGCGTGGGGTGAACGTCGATAACGTTGGTCATGCGCCACCCAGGTATGCTTCCGACTTGACGTGCATGCTTCGATATTCCTGAAGCTTCTAGGCCCTCTCGAAAGAAGGGAGTGGAGATCACGGTGAGGCTGAGTGGGTTGCGTGCGACACGAGACTGCCACGTTTGCGAGAGTGCATCCCGCATGCCATGTGTTTTGGGCTTCGATAATATGGGAGGGCGGGTTTTGACGGTCGACTGATGTCATTGTGCGGTCGAGGTGCGCAGACGTGGTGGAGAGACCAAGTACCATAGTATGATCACAGCTCAGGGTAGTATTGGGTTGAAAGGGGGATATAGGCGTTCATCAACTCAAAACACCATACCAAGCCTCGAGTGTTGTTGATTGCGTGCTGCATGCGAGAGTTACCTGTAGTGACGCTGAGCTAGATATAACGCCAGTGCGATGTCGCCGTTTGGTCGTCAAAACCCGATACAACGCGAGCGAGGGCATGTCTCAAACCACAGGTGCGGCCGTGGCTGGCATAGGGAAGGATGAGGTCGAAGCAAGGTTTCGCGACGGACCCGGGCGCTTGATCTTCACTACGGAGCAGGCGCTTACCCAGTTAGGCCAAGGCCACACTCTCCTCGCTTCTCCCGCAAACACCAAACCCATTTCGGCTTTCACCAACACACCTCATCTATCCTTGCACGCCCGTTCAGGATACATACAGGTCTGGGCAAGTCGCATTTAGCCGAGACTACAGGTGCCCAAAGCCTCCTCCTCTTCATTCGCCGAAGCACACCTCCAAATTGCATCGTAATAAGATCTCCGCGAGCTCACAAGGTTGACCGGCACTTCCATATTTGACCACGTTCTGCCTAGCCGTGTAAAGCCCGTGTGGGGTAATGGACCGGAAAATTGCCAACGACAAGGATATCGCACTTCACATATTGAGGTAACATAGGGTGATGTGACGATCGTCAATGTGCAGGAGACGGCAGCTCTGGAACATTGTTGCTGAGGAATACAAAGAAAGGGGATCGTTCTCGTGAGGTTACTGACTTGATGCCGGTATGTCAGGTCTCAAGAGGTCTTGATTCTGACTATGCTCTGATACCCAACAAGCCAACTGCCGCTACCCTCGGCATGGCCCTCCTAGTATCTGACCACCCTCCCCGAAGACACCGCTCGAGTGGGTCACCGGAAATCCCCTACCGTCTCAGCTAAACGCCTGCTCTTTTCGGGTCGCAGGCTAGAGCATCCCAAGAGATCTTGGCGACGAAACCGTTAGGCACGTGGAAACGCAATACTTCTTTGCATCTTCCGGCATGAGCAAAGCCAAGGCCGAAACAGTTAACCGGCAGTGACCAATGTCCAAGGGGTATACATCTTGAGTCGATGGTGTTCCAGAGAATTGGAAATGAACGAGCAACGAAGACCACGATGATGGAGAAGGTCATGGAGGGAAGAGCGACCAGTTGTTGCTTTTAGTGGGAGCCTGCGCCAGAACATGTTATGAGACTGTATACCGCCGACCGATGTTCGGTTCGACGGATGGGAGAGAGGTTGTTGGAAGCTACTAAGTCTATGAGTACACGTAGCAGGGTTGAACAATTGCTTACATCAACGAAAGCCGGGCTCCAAGAGGTAGGCACAATTAAAAACTTAGGGCAGTAAACGATCGAGAAACAGTTTGCGATCGCCGTGACATATTGCGGATCAGACGGTTGGTCACACGATCCAGACTCCAACTCAGTCGCCGCGAACAGGACTCGCTCCCCCACCTCAACCATGATGCATCTACTTCCGCCTTCCCCCCTCTCTTCCTTTCGTTCCCCTAACACCCACCTTCATACCCTTCCACCACCACCACCACCACCACCATCGAATCGCCCCCGCAACGCTTCCGTCACACGCACCTTATATCTCCGCTCCGGCTCGAAAACTCTTAACCCCCTTCCATTTCCGGTCACTTCGTTATAACCCTCCAGCCAAAACATACGCTCATACGGCAGACCCAGCACAAAGTCTTCGAACATGACATCAGGAAGTATCAGCGGCCCGTCAAAGCCCCAGCACGAGACTTTGTACGACCGTTCTACTTCATGGCCGGAATTTTGGTCGACGGTGTGCACGACTTCTCCGAGCCCCTGGAGTCCTTTCAAGGGAGTTTGGTATATGCATATGGTTATGATGTCGTCTGAGTGTGAGAGTATGGAGATTTTGAAGCAGAAGAGGAAGTCGCCGTTCAGAGGGTAGTGTTTTGCTGTTGGGGTCAAGCAGATGGTGAGATCCGGTGTTGCGGCTGCAGATATGGCGTCGAGTACGGTGAGTTTGAGGGGTCCGCTGAGTGGGTGCATATGTAAAGAAAGATGTGTATCTCCGTCGATACAGTTATGCTGACACCGCTTTATCATCATTAGCTCGTCAGCCTATTGCGTATGCGTGTCCTGGCGTGAGGACTTGTGTCCAAACCCGTTCCCGCGCATGTTGTTCATCTCGAACCATTGATTTCATGCTCCGACCCCGACAATCAATTTCTCAGGCCCTTCGTGGCTGGAAGATACATCGAGACGGGCTGGATGTTTCAGTTGAGCTGTAGCCTGTCGTAGCCCGGGATGGACAAGGTGGCGGCATAGGTGGTGCCATGTATTTGGATCTATAGGTCCGGTTTGCAGCCTGCAAAGCCCTCATGGCTGAGCTTGGAGGTGATTGAACCGTATAGGTGGATGGTGGTGTTGGTGTCTGTCATTGTGGTATCATGTGTAAAGTACGTACGGCAGGTGGATGTGGCAAAGTACAATGCTCTGTTTCTAATCACCTATGCGATTGACAATCGTGCTTGTGTTAGTGTTGTACCTTGGTGTTGAAAGAAGAGTTAGGTATTTAATGGTGTTGAGTTCGCTTATCACGAAGAGGTTTATCCACTTCTGCCCCCACGACGGTAGCTTCAAAAAAATCTCAATCACGATAGATAGGCATGAGTAGGTAGGGCTGAAGATTGCAATTATGTAAAATTAGATCGCTGCACAACATTATATGCATGAAATAGATCCAAACCCCCTTCACACATTAAACCACTTCTCCACCTACGATTTCCTCCTCATCACCAGCAGTTCGCGGCACAAGAATCCTCCTCAAGATACAAAGCTTCCCATTGTCGGGACAAATCTTACTCCGGTTCAACTGTTTATTCGCTGGCCCAGTCGGTCCTCCACTGAACTTTGCCTGTCCAAAAAGCTTCCGTTGACGCTTATCACTCGTCGGATACTCCTTGTCGCCCCACCTCCCCTTGAAATTCAACCAAGCCGTCGGTGCCTTGCCATCGTACGCCGTAAACGAAGTACTAGCCGCGTCGAATTTGTAGTAGTAGGCCGATAGCAGCGGATCCCACATGACGCCTTTGTTGGTGTAGTCTTCGAGAACGCCGCCTGGCAGATTGAAATTGGGAATGGTGTGGTCGTGGGTTCCGTCGATGGCGTAGTTGGCGTGCGAGCCTTTGGATGAATAGGCAATAGGCCTGGGGCCAGACTTTTCGACGGTGGTGTAGGTGAAGGCTTGGCCATTTGCGTGTTGGGAGAACCACATGCTTTGTGGGACCCCGTTGAGGAAGCGTACCATGGTGTGTTCCCAGTCACCTACATGGTTGCCTGCGCTCGCGTTAGCATTCGGACATGGTTCATGTGTAGGTTGCAAAGGAGGGGAGCAGTAGCGCAAGATAGGTATTTGCTTACCAAAGTTGAGTTCACTCCATCCAAGGACTTCGCCACCGTAGTTGTACGCGTAGAAGTACATATAAAATGCATCGACGTTGCCATTGCCTTTGTCGTTGACGATAATAGCCGCCGTCGTTGCGCCATTTGTCTTCCCCTTCGCATCGGGCTTGGTGCCTTTGATCCATTGAGGGTTTTTCGTTACGTCATCGTTGGATGTGAGCCAGACATCACTGCCCATCTGATCGAGATTTGACGTTGTGAGTGGGTTTGAGGGGCCGGATACTTGGTTGAAGTCGACGCGCGGAGTCACGTGGTTGAGGAAGGTCTGGAGGTCGGTTGGACAGTACTCGTCATCGGAGTGGAGATAGACGATCGGAGCTGGGGTGTATTAGAGACATGACTCTTTTGCTATGTTGCAGAAACTATTAGATATAAGAAGTATGAGTACTGACCATATTTCAGTACATAGTCTGGAACACCAGCCGGGGCTTGTCTTTCTTCGAGTGTGAGCGGTGCGCTTCTCACGAGAGACGTGGCGCAGGCGGCAACAATAACGAGCGACTTGGAAAGCATAGTAACGTCAGGTTAGAGGGAAACGAGAGTAGGAGACGAAGACTATGTTGAAGCCGAGTTCTTGACCCAGGTACAGCACCCAGAGTAAGTAGTCACGGATCTTATACAGAAGATGATGCTCAGCTGCAATTCACCTGCCCGCCATGTCTTACCGTATCAGAGGATCTTTCCCATGCCCAGGCCCCTGATGCCAACATGGTGGTGTTTATGCATGGCCAACATCGCCGTTCTGATACGCTCTTTCGGTCCAAGGAGACATTAAACCCTGTGACCGCTCGGGACAGGCGGACAGGTGTGTGCAGCCGGTTCACAGCATTAGGAAGGTAGTGTTCGGCTCCCTAGAGGCCACTCGAAGGTGCCAGGCGGGTGTGGCGTGCATGGTTGGCTGTAGTGTGCCTGGGCCCTGATGCAATGCGCATGTGGCGATCTGGCTGCAGGGATGTCGCGACGATGATAGGTGAGCACTTGGGATCTACACGCCCCACGGACGGTCCGTGGGGCGTGTACAGCTGAATTACGGAAAAGAGTCTTCATGGAGAAGCCGTTATTGGTAGGGGGGAACACGATGAAACATGCGAGAGCGTGCGCTGAAGAAGCTGCTGCTTGACCTGTGAAAGGCGGCTATGGAATTATATTGCAGGTCTTGTCCTTGGGCTTTCTCGACAGTCTATTGGCTCTAGCCACCCTGCGCCACAACGCATGGCTGGCCAATCAGCCACGCACGCTAAGATGCCAAACTCTACACAGTACGGAGGTACCACAGACTGTACATGTCTTTGTACGCCTAGGGGATAGGTCTTTGGCCGCTGTAAGGGAGAAGCTTATACCCACTACATCGTGGCGGCGAAGGGTGCAGTCAGCGGCGTGTCACCGGCGTGTCACCGGCGTGAACTGTGTACTGTGTACCGCCAGGGATAAGCGCGGGGGGGATGCAGGTGCCTACGACCGCCTGCTCACGAACTCAACAACCGCACGCGCCTGAGCCATGTCTGCCGTGCCACGGGACACGGCCAGTCCACCGGCTGACCATGGACCACGCTCGGTACGTGCATGGCCAGGAGGCCTATCATGGCTCTACTGTTACCGTTTACGCATGCTAACCAGCCGGCAAGCTCCAACGCCTCCCGAGCGAACTCGTCCAGCTCATCGCTGCCTACCTCGACACGTCCACGCTGAAGAATGTCGCCCTCGTCTCTCCCGCCCTCCACCAACATGCGACCGATGTGCTCTGGCAGCACGTCTGTCTGGCTGATCAGTGGAAGTTGCATCTGAACGAGCACACGGACCAGCTGTGGGGCGATCGAGGTCGTGGAGAGTCAGACGAACACGACGATACGCCCATTGTCCGGAAACTGTACATACTGGCAACGTGCGTACGGAACAGGAAGCCGTCGACCCTACCTCGTCCGCTAACATACGCAGAAACCCCGGACTCGCCTCCAAAGTGCAAACGCTTACCCATCGCTGCCATCTCCCGGCCCCCAACATCTTCGATGAGCTCCCCCGCATGCACTTCGATGCCGACAACCTCTCACAACATGACCGGTTGCATATCCTCCTCAAGCTCGCCATCCAGAACATGGTCAATGTACATACCCTACGGATCGTGTACGGACATTGGAAGCTTACGAATGCGCTCCTTGCCGGTTTCCTGGACCCAGGTCGACCACGCAGCGTGCCTCTTCGCAAGCTCTGGCTAGAAAGCTGCTGCTTCGACAAGGATACGTTATACTGGCTTCTGCCGAGCAAGGCGACAGGACTCGAAAGCATCCGGTTGCGCAGGCTTGGAAACGAGGTGCTCGATACAGTACAAAGGCAACCGCTGCGCTTCATGGAGTTCAAGCTATCGCGCGGCGGACAGTACTACCAGATGCACAATGGCGCCGGCGGCTTCGTTGGCACCACTGTCCACTTCTCTGAACAGGGAATGCCTGACCGGTGGCCCCGTCCTACCGTAGAGGAACTTGTCGACAAGGGCAGAGCGTTCGATGCGGTCATGTGGGACCACCTTCCCGGGATCAGGGACTACATCGATGCAAACCCCGTCGTGCCCGAATCCTCGACTTCGGAGAGATTTGCGCCGGATCCGACAAATGCCATGCAATGGTTGATCGCGTGTTCCGCGTCTAACCTGACCAGTCTGAACTTGGACTGGATCCATTGGCGTCGGAACGAGAGCGCAACCCACCCCTTCTCCAACGCTTCCTTGTTTCTGACTGAGCTTGCACAATTACGTTTTCCGCATCTACGCGCTTTCCAAATTCGCAATGCCGCCCTGCCACTTACACAGCTACCAGACAATGTCTATCTGCTGGAAGATACCTTCCTCGACTTTCTTGAATCCCATCCGAAGATACAATGTCTCGCTTGGCCAATGGACAAGGTCTACAGCCATGTCAAGCCTTCCGTCGACGTCCAGAACCGGTCCCGTAAGCTCGTCGCGCATCTAGCCATGATGCTCACGGACCTGCGCCTTGACACGCAATATACAGGCCAAGGAGAGTCACTGACGGACGAATGCAAGACGGCAGATGAACAACTGGCACGTCTTCGTCGAAGGAGATTCATTGCAGAGTTTGCGCCGCACATGCGGAGAATAGAGCAAATCAAACTGGAAGGCGGCATACCCAGAGACGAGAAGCGCGAAATGCTTCGTGCCCTGCACTGGTGTCCGCTGAAGAAGATCGTGATGATTGGCGTCTCATTTCCAGCAGGCAACACATGGGGTGGCGGAGGTCACCAACTACGAGCCATCGATCCCGGTCAAAGTGGCTCCGACTTCATTTACAACCTCGAAGAAGAAGACCTTGAAGGTATCCTAGCAGCCTACCGCCGTGGGTTCCCCATGTCTTCGGATTTCACCTTCGAGCCCGATTATGGCTGGCCCGCCCAAGCACCTCTTCTGCAAACGGTCGCGTTACACCACGCGTCCACGGTCGAAGAGCTTAAAATCTGCGGCTACAACGGCTGTCCCATCCTCTCGTACCCAACGCCAATCACGAGTCCTCTCCTCACCGGCCTGCGTTCGTACGACAATCTCAAACAACTCGTCCTCTCCTTCTGGTTGATGACATGGTACGAAGACTCGTACCGCGATGCAGAGATCATCCAGTCCTGGCTCGACACGCGCTCCCCTGCCTCCACAGCGCTCACCATCGTCACACCACGATCGTCCCCGCCTCCGGACCAACCCGTCGACCCAGGCCACTTCCCGGACTTTGGTAATCCGCGCATTATACCAAGGACGCAGGAATTCAACCGCTGGGCCGTTGCACTCAAGACGCGATTCTCTCCTTCGGCATTGGCGTACCGTGTCGCGCGGGATATCGGTCCATTCTTGAGTCCGGTGGCCAAGGCGAGGAAAGGTGGTGTCAGGGTGAGGGCAAGTTTCTGTTTGGGCGCGAAAGAGGAGCGAAGGACGGCAAGTGACATCTTTGATTTGGATATCAAGGTTGGGAGGGCCGATCAAGTGTTGGAGTTTGTAGGGCCGAGAGAGGAAGGGGAGCCAGGGAGGTGGTGGGCCAAGCTCGAGGACAGGAGATGGTTTTGAGAGTGCTGTTGGTTAAGAAGCCTGCTTGGTTGACGTGTTTAGTGTTGCTTCTCACTGGCGTAGGCAGAAACGCGGCCATGCCACATGTGGGTTTGTTTGCTTACGCAGATTATGTTGTTTTGTCTGCTGAGCAAGCAAGAATATCAGCATCAATATCTAATTCGGAGAAGGCGATCTTCGTCCTATGAGCAATGCAGTAGTTGCGGACGCTCATGGATGATGCAAGCTTCCCGCACATCCTCCTCAGTTAAACAGACGTCGAGTAGGCACAACTCGTGGCTTGATTCATGCTTCCATTTCGTGACAGAACAGGATGAAAATTTTCCGTAGTTATGCCTCTAGAGCTTTACGCCCAAACGGTGCGTCCACCCTCAAGCGTCATGTGGGATGGAACAGCAACCGGAAGAGGATGACAGAACGCCCCATGCCGAGCAATACCATTGTGCCTGTAAGAAGACCCCGATTTCCCATCATGCACCTGTCCAACTAAGCCGTCCGTCACGCCTCTACACCACTTCGTTCACCGCGTGTAGATGATTCGTTTACGAGGAGCTGACTTTGGGGCCCTTGGCACCCTTGGGCGCGCCGGTTTGGAATCCGTTGCTGAACTTGCGGTTGACGGTCTTGAGGTATCGCATGCGGCCGGTACCGGTGGTCTTCCTTCGCTTGGCCTTCTCGCCCCAGTTGACTGTCCTGCGTTAACCATCGTGTTCGGTGCGCGCGGTGGAGGGCAAACATACACTTGCGGGTCTTAGCAGCAGGGTAGCCACATGAGGCGCACGTGTGCTTCTGGACGTGGAGAGAACGCTGACCTGTGAGAAGGCAGTGTGTCAGTTTTCTGTTTCCTAGGCCTGCTTCCACCAGGATCCCCGCCTCTTCCATCTTCAAATATATGCTCCAGAAGAGAGGTACGTACCGCAACGCCTGCAGAGCGTGTGCGTCTTGTTGTGGCGCTTTCCGAAACTGGAGGTACCCTTCGCTATATCGCAGTCAGTCTCGGGGCTTGCGGCTCAGGGCTCGGGGTGTGGGTGGGCGTGCGACGTACTCATTGTGGCTGGGGACTATGTACCGTAATCGTCAGCAATTAGAGATTTGTTTGGTGGGTTGGACAGAGCATACCTTGTGACGCTGTTGTTAGTATCGAGGGTGGGTGTTGTCGCGAGTTGTCGTGCTCTTTCTCCAAGATTGGGCTCGGTTAGCGAATTTCGACGATTGTGTGAAGCTAGTCTACTTTGGCCTTAGCGTCATTGGCCACCCGCAGAACATCAACACCATGATGCGATACCTATACACAAACAGCCCAAGAGCGCCGACAGTCATGGCTTCTGCTTTTTACCTGACTTCTTACTCTCCGACTTTGGATACCTCGCGCACAGTTTGGATGATTTGATCGCCGCCTGCTCGTCCTTTTCGCTGCATACTAGACCTTCCGTCATTTGCACACAATCCTTTTGGCGTGTTGAGGATTGCGAGACGCGCCACCAATGCCTTGCCTAGCCATGCGGGCCAAACGATTGGGAAATTGTGCACTCGGTGGCTGAAGTAATTTTCTTTTGCTGGTCCCACGTGAGCGCCATTGTCGACACTGTTGAACATCTCGCCCAGATCGCACAAGATGGCAGCAGTCCCAAGAGGACGGTCCATGGCACGGAGATTCTGGCAGGCGTGACAAGACTTCATCGAGTCCTGATCGAGCGCGCTTGCCAACCGGCCGGCCAACAGGAACACGAGACGTGCGATACGTGTGTGGTGACATGAGAGCATTTCTGAGGTTTGGGTTTCATCGACCAATCACATGCGACAACGCGCAGGCGTGCACAATTTCTCTGGTGCGACTCCAAAAGCCTCCCGCATGGCTTCCCGTATGGATGTACTGCTAAGCCCGAGCCCAAGGGTCTCATCCGAGTGTCGTTTCAATGCTTCGAGACTAGCTACCAATCGATGTCCAGCAGCATGGCACTTACATAGTCTCCTGCCCCTCTGCACCGGCTTCGCGGCCGAGGCTTGTCAGTCGCAAAAAGCAAAGTCAGCCCTGAAGCAGCACCTTGACGCAGGCCTTATATCGTACCGACGGCAGCGCATGTCTGGTCTGACATCTGCCCCGCCGATCAGCCTACTTCACTTTGTATACCTACTCCGCGGGCCTTCAGCTGCTGACACAGCTCTTTAATTCTTTGTCATCCCATATTTTTTTCTCATGGGCGCTGTTGAATTCTGCTGCGCCAGATACCTTCCTTTCAGAGCATTTCCCTCCATTGGCATCCATGGTTTCGTTTGGACACGTTGGTAATGCGGCGTACAGAGATACACCGGGAGTCTATGTTCGAATCACTACACCCCGCCAAACTTGCAATGCTGACAAGACTAAAGACTCATATCTCAGACCCTAATGAGCGTCGACGCATGGCATTGGCCGAAGTCGATAAGGCTCCCTTTGGATGGTATCACATACGCCTAGCCGTTGTTACCGGTATCGGTTTCTTCACAGATGCTTACAGTGTATGTTCAAGAGCGCAAACGAGGTTGGAAGATGACTGAAATTCTCATTAGCTGTTCGCCATCAATCTTGCAGCCATATTACTAGGCATAGTATACTGGCAAGATGCTGAGCACAGCGGTGTCATGCCTCATAATGCCGATACGGCCATCAAGGTTGCTACATCTGCCGGTGCAATCTTCGGTCAATGTATCTTTGGCTACCTTGGCGACCGTCTAGGGCGAAAGAAGATGTATGGTGTCGAGCTGATGATTATCATATCGACAACACTTGCACAGTCGCTTTGCGGAGAGTCGGTGACGCTGTCCATCGTCGGTGTCCTCATCTTCTACCGTGTGGTAATGGGTATCGGAGTGGGTGGCGATTGTGAGTATGGCTCCTAAATCAGGTCTTTGGGACTGCTGTGTAATGAGGAGCGGAGAACGTATCTGTCCAGAGCTTTGTTATGGGCATGTTCGACAGAGCTGCGCTGACCAGTGTTGCAGATCCACTGAGTGCTGTAATCACAGCAGAGTTCGCCAGTACCCGATACCGAGGAGGCATCGTAGCCGCCGTCTTCGCTATGCAAGGCCTCGGTCAACTCGCCGCCGCCGTAGTAACGCTAATCGTGGTCATCGTCTACAAAGAAGACCTAATAGCGGTGGCCACAGTCGGCGACTGCGTGGGCCAATGTGCCATGCATGTGGACAAGATGTGGCGCATCATCATCGCATTCGGAGGTGTTCCCGGCTGGTTCGCGCTCTACTACCGGCTCACGGTGCCGGAAACGCCTCGTTATACATTCGATGTGCTGTATGATGTCGAGAAGGCTTCCGTCGATACGAGGAAGTACCGCTACGGCAAGCAGGGCAACGCGGTGAACCACCTGACTCAAGCAAAGACACGCAGTGAGATGGCGCAGTACAAAACCCCTCGTCCGTCCTTGAGGGAAGTCTTCCGCTTTTACTCCCAAAAGCGCCAAGCTATTAGACTATTTGGTACCTCCATGTCCTGGTTGTAAGTATCTCACAACTCTTTTGCACAGTCGGATGGGCGTATACTAACCCATCCCAAGCTTTCTCGACCTAGCCTTCTACGGCCTTGGTTTATCCTCGGCCTCACTCATGTCAACCATGGGCTTTGGTCAAAAAGAAAACCTTTACATCTACCTACGCAACACGGCAACCGGGCAAATCGTGCTCCTCTGCGCCGGCGCGTTGCCGGGTTATTGGCTCACTGTCTTCACTGTCGACAAGCTCGGCCGCAAACCCATACAAATTGCGGGCTTTGGCATCCTGACCATCATCTTCTGTGTCCTAGGTTTCGCGTGGGAGGGCCTGACGAAGACACACTTACTCGTCCTCTACGTCCTCGCGCAATTCTTCTTCAACTTTGGCCCCAACGCTACAACATTCATCACGCCCGCCGAGATCTTTCCGACGCGAGTAAGGTGTACAGGCCATGGATTCAGTGCAGCCATGGGCAAGCTAGGCGCCGTATTCGCACAGATATTCTTCGCACCGATGATCAAAAGGGGGGCCACGCACGACAACCCCACGCCCTGGATCCACGGCGTGATGCAAATCTTTGCGCTCTTCATGTTTCTGGGCATGTTGACGAGTTTCTTGGTCCCGGAGTCCAAACAAGCGAGGTTGGAAGCGTTGGCGGGGGAGAAAGACGATGTGTATGAGTTGCAAGCTAGTAATTGGCGGAATCGAGGGGGTGCGGCAGGGGCGCCGAGTGCAGGCGACGTGGATACATTTGGGCATTCTGTGGTGATTGCGAGGGGAAGTGGGAGTGCAAGGAGCGTTCGGACAGGCTCGGAGGGTGGGCTGAGAGACGGGGATGTGGAGAAGAAATGGTGGAAGTGTAGGGAGAAGGAGGTACACGCGCATGTCGTGTGAGGGCATCGTTCGTGGACTGAATGTCTCTTTCATGCCTGCTCTCTTCCTTGTTATTGTATACTGTGTAGTCACTCCTCGTCGTTCTATACCCTTCTGTCAGCTAAGCGGACGCTTCGACTTTCTTGGCTGGATCGTGGTGAGGCACGATCCATGTCTGTCGCCGACCCTCTTGTTGGGCGTTATGTAGGTATTCCTTTCCCGCCAAGCGCCAGTGCCTCTCTATGTTAGAGCATCGTTGCGTCGCATGGCTTCCGGGATTATCGACGTCGATGCCGCAGAAAAACTATAACTCCCTCAGCCCTCCCCACCCGCTCCCCGTTCAAACACGCGCACGCTCCCGTCTCCCTTGACCTGATACAAAAACTCCTTTCCGTTTCCGCTTTCACCTCCCTCCACATGCGCCTCTCGATCCAATCTCAAGCGTATCCCTTGCGCCTTGTGCTCGGTGATGCGTATCACACCGCTCACATCCCTCGCCACACCTGTATCCAGTACGCGTACGCCTAGGATCCTTGTACTCATGTGCGCGTATTTGACGATGAGGTTGTGGTGCGCGAGCTCGAGCGGCTGCGCGGGCGTGGAAAGGCTGAGGAGCGGGTTGTCGGCTTGCATGTGCATGAGGACATGAGCCATGGTGGGAAGCGTGTGGAGGCCCAGGACCAGGGACGTGAAGCTCGCAGGCGTTATCGTGGGATTGAGCGCGAGGAGAAGGTCCGGGTTATCGAGGATGAGGAGCGTCTTGCGCGGAGGCGTGGATGCTGCCGAACTCGTCGCGGCGAGTGCAGCGACGGCGGCCGATATCGTGTCTTGGACATGTGCGAGCTCGAGCGTGTGGAGGGTATAGTGATGTGGCGTCTGCGCACTTCTCGCTGGGCGGTCGTCGGTGGCATGGCTCTGCTGCACGCTCGCATCCAACCCCGTCCCCAGGCCATGCACGAAAGCAAGCCGTCCCTCTCTCCTCAGCCTCTCCAGATCCAAGCCCACGCCTTTCCGCGCCTCTTGTTTCCAGAAGTCGTATTCCCTCATCCACGACACAAGCACGACGTTGCGCTCCTCCTCCCCCTCCCCCTCCCCGCCGCCGCCGCCTTGCCGTGCTGTGTTGCTTAGCGTATCGCACAGAAACCGTAGAAGCAGCCAATTCGCGCTGGCGCCCACGGTGCTCGTGAGTATGAGGAACGAGTCGTCGCGTGCGACGTGGACGTATGGTTGCAGCAGGGGTGGTATACGCGTGGATGGTGGCATTGTGACAGCGCCTTCGTCATATAAAATTATCGAATGCACATGTGGTTAGATTGGTAGTTACCTCTAGGTACTTATCGATACGACCGAGCATCGCAAGTCTCCGTCTCGCCCGCGTCCCCGTCTTCAACATCATTTGTCATTGGGGAACGTCTCGTACAAGTTTTACTTTTTTCTCATTCTTTTGTGCTTTTCAACGTCATCTACCTACTTGTTGACCCACGCATGATCCGTCGTCGTAAATGACCTCATCCATCAAAGTAGAACATAGTCCCAGGAAAACAGCAAACCTATACTTTTCTGTAACCCCTTTCGAAACATCCAGAATCGACTGCTGTCCATAAGCATCACTCTGTCCATGCCATATCCTAAGGTAGTCGCCAGCCTAGGTGGCCAGCAATGAGTCTGTTGCCTTCTCCGTCACTTCCTCCGCTGCTGCCACCCTCGCTGCTCAACGCCCTCCTCGACACACTTGTTTTTGTCCTCAACTGATGGTGACATCTTCTTAGACCTTACGCTCTCACTACCGAGAACCTGTTCTTGTGTTGGCCTGTTGAATCTTACGGCTCGCCCTGTTCCAATTTGTGCGTTGACTGCATGGGACCGAAGTCCAGGTTCAAAAGTTCTTCGTAATGCGACCCGCCTGTCTCGATCTCGACAATGCCAGTATCAGTCTCTGAAAAGGACAACAAGCGCTTGTGCTTCTGCTGACCAAGGAGAACTCCTTCGGACTGATTCGGTTCCAATTGTCGACTGGCGGTGCTACTGGTGGCGATCTTGCCGAGTTCGCTGGGGAAAAGCCACGGAAAAGAAATCAGTGGCATATGTTCCGCATCCATGGGCCGCACTGGAACTTCTTGACCTCCAACCAGCCTTGTGGCGCGGCACTCCCTCAACGCCGTCTCCATCTCTTGCGCTGTCACTGTATACATAGCTGCGATGAAACGCTCCAGCCGAGCGAAGTCGGCAACACTCGTCACCCCGGCCGCTTCACGACACGTCTCGCGAAATTTTGCCTTCAACGCTCCCATAGTTCTGCCAAATTCTTCGGCGAACTTGTAATCACGGCTCTCATGATTGTGTGAAAGAACGAACACAGACCAGGCTTCGAATTCGGTCCGGATACCATGCTTAGCCATCAATCGCCTTATGGCCTCGTCATACGAAGCCTTGACTTCGCCCGCCTTCGCCAGCAGTTCATCGTCGAGATCGAAAGCATTCAGGATGCGCTCGTCGAAGGCCTTCTCCCACTGAGGATTGAAATCGATAAGCTGTACTTGATCATAAAGTTGTCCGAGGATCTTCCTCGAATGGTATTTTTGGTGTTCAGACAAGTGCCTCTTCTCCATGTAGTGAGGCCACTTCCTCGGCCTGAGCTCCTGACCTATCTCAGCTGGTAAGCCGCTCTTCGGGAAATCTACTGCTTTGGAGTGCAGCTCTGCTAAGGCGAGACAGGTAGCGTCATTCACGCCGTCAGCCTTGAAGTCCGCCTGTGCTAGATGCGCGTGCGCTATCTGACCAAGGGTATCGTTCTTCATGTACGTCACAAAGAACTCCCCGATTCGCTCGGCGGTGATTGGGTCGTCAGTTTCCAGCGGCTTCTCGGGCGTGAAATCCATAGGAGGTACATTGATTGTTTCGGGTATAAGATCCGCATCCCAGAGTACCATGTAGTCGTCGCCGTCAAGGTCTCCACCAGAGCACATGTTCGCAAGATCCCGGTCCCCGGTCTGAGGCAGAACGACAACGTTCTTAAGGTGAGAGAGTTCAGGGACGTTTACTGCGCGGACAACACGAAGGTCTCCTGGGTGCAATGACGGGTTGCGTGCCAAGACACAAACGCCCTCTACGATCTTGTAATGTCCTTTCTTGCTGGCGTCGTCGACCTGCAAGAATATCTCTGGGAGCTTGGTGAGCTTCTCATCTCTTGTTGCATCGAGACTTGATTGGGGATCGTTCAGGTGACCTCTTAAAATCCCCGTTTCGTCCACACAGCCGAGTACAAAGGCGCCATCGTCTATGGCGATTCGTGCTTTCTCCTTCAGGTTTTTGATGGTATACGCCCGCCAGAGTCTGAGGAGAGACATGATGAAAGGATCTTGCGACTTCATGAAGCCGTCCAGGACCATCCCGGCCATGGTTAGAGTGGTCTGGTTCATGTCGATGTGCTTGCGCAGCTTCTGCACAGCAACTTCTTCGTCTGTCATTGCAGTCTCATAATCGTTGAGCATGTTCTGCTGCTTCGTTATGACGACATGATCGGGAATTCCGAGACAAGACAATACAAGTATAATCTGACGGTTGAAGAACGCAGTGGCCAGAGTCGAGGACCGAATGATCTCGAGACCTCTGGACTTGGCCTCGAATTTCTGCTGACTCGGTCTTATGTGCACCTCGTTACCAGTAATCTTGGGATCCAGTGCAAGTACACCTTTGCATCCACCGAGACGGAATTGGAAGAGGGATGGCGGGTCATCGAATGCGTTCGATAGTCCAAGCTGTTGCGCAGCCATTTGTGCCAAGAACGGTGATAGCTTTCCCACGCCATCTGTGAATGTGTACCCGTTGCGCTCAATGTCTGGAACCTGGCGGATCTTAGGAGTCTCCAACATTTCACGAGTGGTGGAGAAGCACTGTCCAAGACGGGCACCAAACTTTGCAACAGTCTTGATGTGACTGAAGTCACCAAGCGAGTTGCGGATATCATCGGCGGACTTGGATGAGGTAGGCGCGTAGAAGTACGCTCCATGTTCGCGGAACTGTGAGTTGCCAAACGCTAGGAACTCATAGTATCTGCCAGCGACCACGATGCCATGCTTCATCGCTCGACAGACCCTATCGAAGACGGCCTCGGCTCTGTCGTTCGGCATGGTGCGCAGCTGACCTTCAGTCTTCTCGTCGGAGAATTTCACTCGTATGAAACGATCAGCATCCGCTGCATACTGGCGGATGATTCGATTTGATGTCTCCATGATAGGAGAAGCGACATGCATCATTGTCGGGGTGATGTTGACGGATCGTTGAAGAACGCAGTAGCTTGGAACTTTTCTCGGAAGAGCCTTGGCACGGATGTCAAATATGTCCATCGGATCGTAGTAGACGTGTTGTTTGTCGGCGACTTTCTCCAGTATGTAGAGCGCATGGCATGGTTCCATCGACTGTAGCTTCTCCAAGAATGCTTTGGTTATGCTATGTTCCTTCAAATAGCCGTTGGTCAAGCATACGTCAAGTTGATAGCGGACTGGGAAGCTAAGATGGATCGGGCCCACGAAAAGATCGTCGAAAGCTGGCTCTTTTGTGTTAGAGCTTGGCTCCAGATGCGGATGGGTACCGGATATCTCGTCTTGGAGGAGGTTACGCAGAGGCGATGGAGCCCTTGTTTTGATGATGTATGTATCGAGGTCCTCAATGGCGACTCCATGGTCAGCTAGAGCCTCACTGAAGTCCATGTATTTGGGCCCAGTTAGTGTTCTGCTATCGAACGTTATGCGGTAATCTGTCCATCGTCCTGTATCAGTTAGTGGTGAGGCAATCGACCTCGGCATGCAGAGCTCACCAATGTCGATGATAGCCGTATTCTTGTGATTCATCAACGGTTTATGTTGGAGACTCGCCCTAACCTCTCCACTGACCACATCAGTCTCCCGAAACCAGGTGCTCCAGTCAATCCATACTTTCTCTTTGTGGGAGAAACTGGTATGTTGTCGGCCCTCTCCCAAGTGTTCACCTTCTTTCTTCTGCATGAAGAATTGTGGTGGGGAGTCGAAGGGAATGACCAAGGTTGGTAGACCAGTAAACCTGTCGGCAACTTTGTAGATCCGTGAAAGAAGCGCAATTGGCAACCTGAAGCGGAACTTGCGTGTCTCGCTGTCGATTTGGAGAGGGAACTGAACGTCAAGTTCTTTTCGCTTCAAGTTGAGCGTTACCTGGATGCCGTCCGACTGTTCGGTACGCATGGCAATCATGGACCTGTTCTCAACCCTGACACCAAAGTCTATCGCCTTTGCTGGGAGGATGTTGAGCTCATAGTAGGTTTTTGCAGGATTGATGGGGCTCGGAAGCCTATGTACATGTGGTCGGAGCGTTTCAGATCGTACGAGCGCTGCACCAACTCGAATGTTTTGGTGGGGAACATTAGTTAGAAGAGGCCTACAGGCAAGAGGTTAGAATGCGGCTGTGTTAGCTGGGATGCGAACCTACTGCAATAAGACATAGGCGTTGTTGCTGTGACTACCCGTCTCCATCTCGACCCTGATAACGTTGCCGTATGGTGACAACGCATGGTATACCTGCTTGGTCCAGCAGTCTTTGGGTATACCCAATAGTTTGATCTTTCCTTCTTGATGAAATGCCCAGTGCTGACCTTCGTCTCGCATGGTCGGTCTTGGTAAACTGCCCTGGCCACCCGAGCTGTACCGCTGACGGTGGTTCCTGTTCCCAGGAAAGGTGAGGGTGACTTGATTCGATGGGCTTGTTATAGTAGTCGGTCGCGCAATGTAGGTCTCGTTGATGCTGTGGCCGTTCAAAGTGAAGGAAGACTCTTGCGCGACCGGTGTGACAGGCGAATTGACCCGAGGTACAGCTCCCTTGGGCTGTTCTGGTGTTGAGATACGAGCCTGAGATGGCTGCGGAGGTTTAGAGGCATGTGCAGTAGAAGAAGACATGAGGATTGGCCGGTTCGGGTTATGCTGGCCGCTGGAGCTACTGGAGCTGTTCGAGTAAGCACGGCGGTCTCCTCTAGTACCGCGCGACCCGCCACGGCCACCTCGCTGGGCGCCGCTGTCCATGTTGCGGTTTCTGAAGGATTTCCTACTGCTGGGGCTTGTATGTGAGTGCCGCTCACTACGACGCTGACTTGGGAAGACTTCAACCGGAGCGAGCGACGTTGGGACTTTGTTGTCGAAGGTAGAAGTCGAGTCGATAGTCGCTGGGTTATACTGCTGAGGATCCATGTTTGTTGACGCGCTTGCCCTCGTGCCAATCCTCGGGGAAGCACGGTCAGGTTGAGGTAAAAGCGGTGACCGGTCGCCCAAACGAAGGTGACGGCTGTTTCGGGAAGGCGTAATGGCGTGGTGACGCCACGGACGCCGATAAGCTTTTCGAGCGCCTTGCGACCACAGATCTAAATTGGGGATGTACTTATTTGGAAGGATGGGTGGCAGGGTGGCAAGATGGCAAAATGGTAAGGTAGCTTGTCGTTTTGTAACTTATGTTTGCTTGAGGCCGAGAAGCAGGCGGGCGTTTGGAGTGGCAGCTGGACAAGGCAGGTATGAGCTAGGTAAGTGCGATCAGGTCTGATTTGCTGGCTATGAGACTTCGTGACTGTCTGCACCAAGTCTGGTCCGCATAAGTGAAGGCAAAGAGTGAGGCTGAGGTGGAGAGAGGAGAAAGCTGCTGATAAGAAATCGAGATCGACTGAGGCAGGCGCAAAGGTGGTCTGAAGCCGCTAACTATCCAACAACGTGTCTGACACCGAAGGAGAGCGCCCGCGACAGAGGAGGAGGCGGAGGAGAAGAAGGGGGCTGCGGCGGAGGAGGAGGAGGAGGAGGAGGAGGAGGAGGAGGAGGAGGAGGAGGAGGCGGATTTTAGGGTAGAGAATATGGACAAATAAGTGGCAGACAATCCTAGATGTATTTTCATAGCATTGTCCACCATGCAAAGAGATACGCCGAGACTAGTAGCAAGCAAAGCTAAGAGTGAGACTTCCTGCACCGATGGATCCTTGAGTGTTGCACCACCAAAACGCTGCCTCCTCGCATAGGCAAAGAAACACCTAGCTTGACTCTCAATCGCCAATTTCTAGCAGAGAGAGAGCTGCAAGTAGTCATGTCTAAGTTTGTCGTCGTTCTCTCGTTCTCTCGTATCTTTACACCCCTGTCCGTTCCGGCAGTAAATATGCTGAACACCGCATATGCAGGTACCCGCGCCTTACCCGAGCGCCGAGCCATCGTCAACCCAAGACATACTGTCTCGGTCAAAGCTCAGTCGTGGTAGCATCATCGTCAAATTCGTCTGGCACCTTCCCCGTCCCCGCCATGAAGCCTGGGGTAAGTGGCGTACATGCGAGGAACTCGTCATCCAGATTAAAGTCTGCTTGCTCACTGGCGTTGAGACTACCTCTGCGCTTTCTCGGTGAGAGAATACCAATTACACCACCTTCCTCTTCAGATTCTGCAACCGCGAAGCCAACAGTGTGCCGACGGTTCGGTGACATCTGCCTCAGGGCCGAACGCTTGACGGGTGATAGTTTGCTCGATACTGATTTTGATATTGGAATGGGCTTCTGCATGTGCGGTGTTTGCATCGCAGCCACTTTGAACGAGGACCATGGCTTGGAACGTTTAGGAGTTGGACCACCGCTTTGAGACGAGTACGACTCAGACGAAGCAAAGGACGCATTGGCGGGGTTCTCCATAGCTGTGTTTGTGATGCCTTGAGTGCTCCTTGGAGCCTCCGGTTCGCCATCCTGCGTGGTAATTGCTGACTTTCGGCGTCGATGGCTTCGCGGTTCTCGCATGGTGCGGGGCTCGGGAATTTCTTGCTGAGATCGAGAAGCCGAGCGGATGGCTAACGGTTCCTGAGACGGATAGCCCACCTGAGCTAGGACGGTCCTGCACATAGTCTTGAGTTTGTCAAGCTCGTCATTCTCCTTTTTGCAAACACCTTGGAGCTCCTCAATCCTCGATTCATGCAGTGAGATCAGAGCGCGTGAACGTTGGAGGTCACCCTGTGTCTTGCTGTGATTATCTTTCTCCCTCTGGCAATCTTGCAGTACGTTTTGAAGCTGGATATTAAGCGCCTTTCGATCCTCGTCGGCTCTGGCAGTGGCAGCCTCCATATCATGGGCATGCTTGCCGGCCATGCTTCTCATCGTCTGTTCAGAAGTACGCTCCAATTCCTGATGGCTATCCTGGAGAATACGTAGTTGTTGGATGGCATCCTTCAGCTCTGATTCCCTGTTTTCCAACTGAACTTGATACTCGGAAACTTGTTTCTCTAGACGTGCCATTTCATCGACCTGGCAGGAAGAATTTGTACGCTCACACTTCAGCTTTTCCTCCGTCTCATGAAGCCGAGCCTGGTGGTGCTCATATCTTTTATTGAGGGAATAGTAGTCTTGTTCCTGCTTCAGTTGCGACTCTTTCAGCTGACTTATCGTACTGCACAATTCTTCGGCTGCTACATGTCGGCTGCGTATTTCTTCTTCGAGCCGCAGAATTTTCGATTGGAACGCCAGGTCCTTCCCGCTGAAGCTCTCTTGCGCAGCAAGCAACTCTTCGCGGGCATTCCGGTTTGACTCGTCAAGAGACACTTCGATCTCCTGTAGTCTGGCGCATTTGCTCTCTTTCTCTTCGACTATCTCTAGGTTTTCTCGTTCCAAGCGACGAACTTCTTCGTTTGCGTCCTCTAGTTCCTTCTCGAGACCTTGCAGATGGTATACATCGTCAACGAGCTTTGCCTGGAGCTCTTCAGCCTGTTGTGTTAGTTGGGAAACTTCTGCTTCGAAAGCAGTCGATTTCTCTTTCTCCCTTTGCAGCGGCTCTTCGACCGTGTTGCAACGTGCCTCGAGATCACCACAAATCTGTGCGACAGAACGCATAATTGCTTCTGTTTGATAGGTATTCTGGCTCTCGAGTTCCGAGTGAAGGCGTTTGGACCAGTCCTGCCTGTGCTGACCAGTATAAGGAGTGCTCGCTTGCTGGAAGAAGGATATCGAAAGCGGTTTTGAGCTATCCGACGAGTGCACACATTGACAGTGACCTGTACTCAACTGAAGACTCCGCTGCTTATTGACAAGAGCAGCGGTAAAGGTAAATGGTAATTGTGATTCTCCAGGGTGCGCTGCAAGAGCGATGGTCAACAGTGAAGCAATCGTAGCAGATATAAAGTGCTGGTGGAGCGATGCTGCATGCGTGCAGTAGCCGACTATCTTGTTCTCCGACATGATTGCAAGGAAGTTGGATAGCTTGCCTTGCAAGGATGTGGACGATAGCGCATGCAGGATTTTGGTCCGCAGATTCCCACACGTCACTGTGGCGGTGGTAAGTTCATCGACTAGGCTGATGAGGTAGGCCAGCTGATGAGAGACTGGCTTTGAAGCACATGCTTCTAAAATATCAGACAGCAGGTTCTCGACCGCACCGTCTCGGATTTGCGGCTGTCTCAATTAGCCGAGTATTTTGTGTAATGATAATGCGCACTTACTCCGAACAGTGGCAGCGACACCGAAAGAATTTCTGCAACGCGGTCTGGATCCGTTGTGCAAGCAGCTTTCGATATGCTCGACTCGTATTGTGTCACTATCTCTTGTGGCAAGCTCTTTGACCCAGCGAGCACAGCATAGAATGACAAAGTCTCAAAGACAACAGGTGGAGTGGCACCTGAGCCTAGAATCTTGGCAGGGATTCGTCTGAAGAGACTGTCCGCTTTGTCTTCGGACTTGGGCCAGTTGTCTTTTACATCTCGGTCGATGAATTGTAGGACTCGGGAAGCAATACGTATGCCTTCGATGGCATCGTCTTCTACTACCTGGCCTCTTAGGATCCATATGACATTCAGACAGGTCAGATTGATAGTCTTGTATAAGTCTTTCAACGAGCCAAACAACTTTTGGCCTGAAGGTGTCGTCCACTGCTGCCTCAAACTCTCAGTCGAGATTGGCGGCTCAGGGCCAGCGTGTAGAATTTGCGTTCCTTTCATATGCCCGGGGTGCTCTGCAAAGAGGACTATACCGCAGATCCATAGCAGCAACATAGTCGAATTACCGGCAGTTATCGATTTGAGGATAGTGCACAGTTCAGAATCGAATCGTCGTTGCATGTCGCTCGGGAGGAGACTATGAAGTCGGCGACAGGCACCATTAAGCATACAGTACACAGGCTTTAGGGTATCCGCCTTTGGGTTGTGGGTCGCATTCGCAAAGACATTGAGGAAGAAGGTATGGGCGGTAGCCGGCAGTGGAATTGCATCGGGTAGTGCACGTGACAGGAGGAGTACACATAGCTGACCGTACTAGAACAGTTAGTAAGTGTGAAATGCACAGTGCTATCCATGTATGTGCCCACTTGTTCAAAGTCCTGCTGCGATGAGTTTGCTTTGCTCAACAGATGGTTCAACAGCTGCGGTTCTAGAAGTAACAGCTCATCTCGAAATTCTGGGGCGTGACCTGCGGCGTTTGTCAGCTCCGTCTTCGTTTGCGCAGCCGGGGCGGGCGATTGCTTACACAGGCGGTGGAGAACACGCAAAGTGTAAGCACCGAGTGGCAACGCGCTGTAAACGATGGTCGCAAGCTTGCTTACGGCGCATCGTGGCCGGTCTTGGATGCAGGCCCGGACAGCGTGTGTATCAGCGCGAGTGAGGAGTCCGGCCAAGTTCTGCGGAATCTCGGGTCAGCGCATCGATGAAGTGTGGAGTTGCGTCCATATGCACCGAGTCATGTGCTCGAGTAGGTTGGGGCTAGTAGTGGTACGCAATGGGGTGCATTATATATGTTGGGATTCGCGAGGGGAAGGGGTCGTACGGATAGAGAGGCCGGGTAGGGGCATTCGATGATCCTCGTCAACTCAGACGACAAAGCTGCGCCCAAGTCCGTCATGACCGTCTGGGTAGAGTCGATCTGAGGCGAGTGGAGTGGCGTGGAGTCGAGCTGAATAATGATGTGTGATGGTGGTGCAGCCCATTCGACCTCGGAGCTTGTTTGCTTTGCCGTTGCACTGCCAACCGATGAAGCGCTAAAAAGTAAGATCGCCCACTTGCCGATGGCACGAGCGCGCGCAACCCCATACCAGTAGACATCCTTCACCGACACCTCGCAACTGCTGATGTCGCACTCCACGTGTTTGCCTTGACGTCAGCCATCCAACCAGCAGCTGTGCGCAGTATCGTTAGACTCGCAGTAGCGTTGCGCGGGGTGTTTCAGTTCCCCGCCCGTGTTCTCTACCATAGCCGGCAGTATTTTGGCCAGCTTCTAGCCTCCCGTCCGTCCTCTTCGACAGACGGAAGCCTGTACCGTGACATTCCTTTGAGCAGCCAGAGCAGGATGATCTCGACCTGGAAAAGACGCTCAGACTTATGCTCACCCACTCCGTCCCCCGCCTGCACGATTGTCAGCATGTCATCCAGCGTCACCTGTCGCCACGATGCATCTCAAACGCGCACGTTTGCTTGTCGTTATTATTGCCCTGACCTTCCCCGCAATCACCACCCGCAAGCACCGGCCCCCCTTGCAGGTGATCATGCACGCCATTCATGATTTGCTGCGTGAGCCGAAAATTCTGTTACAGAAAATCGGGAATCTCGTCAGCCTCCCACGCTGCCACTGGCCCGTCCCACGGACTTTAGGACGCGGTATTGCGACTTTACCTGTGCGCTGGCTGTCCAGTGTCGACGCTTGGGGCCATGGACCCCCTCCCCCCCTAGAAAGAACAATCGCGCCTGCTGCGTTTAGACTCAAATAGCTCTCCCCGCTCTCACTGTACCTGCCGTCTGGCTTCTAGATCCACAAAATGCGTAGCGCCCCCTGCAGCTGTCGTCTTCTCTACTCTCTTATTACCTTAGTTCCCTCTCAGCACCACCTGACCGATGCTGGACAGCAAGCGGCTCTAAGTTTTAGTCCAATATCCTAGCCCAACACCTTGCTGCTTCTTCATTCTTCGCTCCTCTGCTTCGCCATGTTCCGCCAACCAGCGGCGCGACTGAGGCAAATAGTCTCGCCGTGGCTCAAGCGAGCCGGCACCCGATCACGAACCGGAGCCGAGCAGACATTCAGACGCGAGCCTGTTCAGACGCCATTCTGGAATTCTGGCAGGGTGCTACTTTTCTCCGCCGTTACTGGCACCACCACATACTTCTACGGCGCCCATGACGATCCCCATCGGGTTCCGCTGCCATGGCTCAAAGCGTCAGGCCCTCAGTATGCGTCCAAGAGAGAGATGGAACATGCAAGGCAACCCGCCACTCGCTTACGCCACATTTCGCTGACACTCCTATAGGCGATCGGAGAGCTGAGGCAGGCGCTAGGGGAGGATACCATCAGTACCGACGACGAGGATTTGCATAGGCACGGGTACTCGGAATGGTCATCGATCAACATCGACCAACTACCAGTTGCGGTCGCGTATCCAAAATCGACTGAAGAAGTGTCCCAGGTCGCCAAAGTGTGCTACAAGTACAAAATCCCCATGAGTAGGTCCACAGGAATAATGTTGAGGTTGACGCTGATTGGCTATAGTCCCGTATTCTGGGGGGTCGAGCCTGGAGGCCAACTTCTCAGCTCCCTTCGGTGGCATGAGTATCGACTTTTCATTCATGGATCAGATGCTGGCTTTGCATGCAGACGAGTGAGTAGGCGCTAGGCGCTCTCTCGTGCTCTTTGGATCAACAATCCTGGCACTGACGTGGTGTGCAGTATGGACGTTGTTGTTCAGCCTTCCGTGCCCTGGATGAGTCTCAATGATCAGATCAAGGACTCAGGCCTCTTTTTCCCAGTCGATCCCGGCCCGTCGGTATGCATTCGAATTCGCTACATTCTGTCCCCCAGCTCCCGGTAGTCCCAATACGGTAACCCGAAACCATGTTGACGAACGTGTCAGGCTAGAATTGGAGGCATGGTGGGCACAAGCTGCAGGTAATCAATACAGCTATTTCTGTCATGTCCAGATGACGGCTAACAATGCGGCAGTGGTACCAATGCCGTGCGGTACGGCACCATGAAGGACTGGGTTATCAACTTGACGGTAGTGCTTGCGGACGGTACGGTCATAAAGACCAGACGTCGACCACGGTATGCGTACCTCGACTCGTCTTACAACGGGATGTGTGGCTAATTCTGGCCTAGAAAATCGTCGGCTGGCTACAATCTGACGAACCTCTTCATTGGGTCCGAAGGGACGCTTGGCATCGTGACAGAAATCACTCTTAAGCTGGCTGTAGTACCACAGGAGACGAGCGTGGCCGTTGTGACGTTTCCAACGATACGAGATGCTGCAGCAGCAGCTTCCAAGGTGTTGCGCGCTGGCGTTCCTGTAGCTGCGATGGAGATTATGGATGATGTGCAGATGGGTGTAATCAACAAAGCCGGATCGACGACAAAAAAATGGAAAGAATTACCGACCATGTTTTTCAAGTGAGTCTAACCGTTGCATCTTACGAGAAGCACGAGCTAAGAGGGGCAAACAGATTCTCGGGAACCAAGGCAGGGGTCCGTTCAGCCCTAAGTGTGGTGTAATTACCCAGAATGGAACTGATTGCATGACAGGTACAGGAGAACATCGAACTGGTAAAGAACATCGCCAAGACACACAAAAGTGGGGACTTTGAATTTGCCGTCAATGCCGAGGAGCAGAAGACGCTTTGGTCAGCGCGCAAGGAGTCTCTATGGAGTATGTTGGCGCTTCGGCGGGAGGGGGATGAAGTGTGGTCCACGGACGTGGCTGTCCCCATCTCGCGGCTGCCGGATATTATAGGTAGGCTGCCTCAGGCCTGTCGGAGTACTCGTAGATGGAGGCACTAACGAATTCGCAGAGATTTCTAAAAAGGAGATGGACGATCTCGGCCTCTTCGCGAGCATCCTAGGCCATATCGGAGACGGCAACTTCCACGAGAGCATCATGTACAACAGCAAGGATCCCAAAGAACGTGCAGCGGTCGAGAAGTGTGTACACGACATGGTCGATCGTGCACTGGAGATGGAGGGCACATGCACCGGAGAGCACGGCATTGGCCTGGGCAAGAAGGCATCACTTCAAAAGGAGCTTGGTCTCGACACCATCAACGTCATGAGGAGCATCAAGGGCGCATTGGACCCGTACTGGCTGATGAATCCGGGGAAGATCATGGACGCTCAGGCGTAGAGGGTTGCGCGGCACGAGAGGGCACGGCACGGCACGACGTAGGCTCGATTTGTTTTCCTTGTGGTCCACGAGCGTGCATTGGGCGGAAGTCTGACATAGTACGCTGCATCTGCTGGGAGCATATATAGATTCCTTGGTATTCCTTGGTGGGATTTCGGGTAGTCATTTACAGGGTCCGAGGGGTTTGCACGGCCTCCGTGATCGGTGAGTCGCGTTTTCGACGACCCCACCTCGGACGTGCATCCAGCTCAAAAAGTCGGTCGCATTATTATTACCTACTATTTTTACCCATCGACTCGAATTCTCTATAGTTACCCGATACCGCAACCATGGACGCTGAACACTTTACCTCGCCCAGCCGAAACTTTCCCAAGAAGAAGTGCGGTCAGTAATGCGCTTGGAGGCCAACGAAGATGTACAGGACTGACGGATTGCAGGCGTACTCGGCGCGACGGGCTCTGTCGGCCAGCGCTTCATCCTCCTGCTCGCACTGCACCCACACCTGGAACTGCACGCCGTCGGGGCATCGGAACGCTCAGCGGGCAAGAAATACAAGGATGCAGTCAGGTGGAAGCAGGCGCTGCCCTTCACAGCCCGCATTGGCGAGCTGGTGGTGAAGAAGTGCGTACCGGCCGAGTTCGACGACTGCGACATGGTCTTCTCTGGACTCGACAGCGATGTGGCCGGCGATGTCGGTATGCAAGACGCCAGACACCAAACGCCCACGGCGCTCGGTGCGAATGCTGACTAGCAAGCAGAACTCGCTTTTCTCCGCGCTGAACTCGCCGTCTTCTCCAACGCAAAGAACTACCGCCGCGACCCGCTCGTGCCGCTCGTCGTGCCCACGGTCAATCTCGCGCATCTCGACGTGATCAAACACCAGCGCCGACATCACGAGCTGCAAAAGGGCTTCCTCGTGTGCAACTCCAACTGTGCCGTCATTGGCATCGTCATCCCCTTCGCGGCACTACAGGCGAGATTTGGCCCTGTCGACCAGGTCTCCGTCGTCACCATGCAGGCCGTGTCCGGTGCTGGCTACCCTGGCGTCAGCAGCATGGATATGATCGACAATGTAGTCCCCTTCATATCCGGCGAGGAGGACAAGCTCGAGACGGAAGCCTGCAAGATCCTCGGCAGCCTCAACGACGACATCACCGGCTTCGTCGACCAGCCCATGAAAGTCTCGGCAGCCTGCAACCGCGTGCCAGTACTCGACGGTCATACCGCCTGTGTATCCCTGCGCTTCCAGCGCCGCCCGCCCCCGAGTGCCGACGAGGTCAAGCAGGCGATGCGCGACTACGTGTCGGACGCCCAAACGCTCGGCTGCCCCTCTGCGCCTGAGAAGGCGATTGTGGTCATGGAGGAGCCGGATCGCCCGCAGCCGAGACTGGACAGGGAGACGGATCGCGGTTATGCGGTTAGTGTGGGCAGGGTAAGGGAGGATGAGACGGGCATCTTCGACATCAAGTTCGTTGCGCTCAGTCACAACAGTAAGTCGGACAGGGTGAGCGGCGTAGGCGAACAGATGCTAATACGCGGTAGCTGTAATTGGCGCGGCAGGGTCGTCGATATTGAATGCCGAGGCGGCGGTACTGAAGGGATATATCTAGAACGTAAAAGAGGTCCAACCCTTTCCTTCAGGAAACCTACTCCCCATTACCCCGCCGCCTCTGCAGGCTGTCGCCCGAGATAGTGTCCATGACGTCTAAACTCATTCCGGTGACTTGGGACGTGGAATTCATTCAACGCTGGGTACTAAAAACAGGTCCTCCCATGGCCGACTATATTGCATCCATGCCCTATACCCACGGGAGCTGCGGGGAAGACCGGTAGAGGCGCAATATGGAGAATAGTATAAAACTTGTCATGCAGCGACTAGGTGAATGCTTTCGGTACCTAGGTATCGCGAAGATGCTAAGAAAACCTCAAATGGCATATGCATGGACCTGCTATTTCGCAATGACCACAACCTATCTCCGAGTATTGCTGAAAGAAAAAAGTTCACAATCACTCCATGCCTCACCCCACCATACCCCATCCAAGGTATGTCGCCTGCTCCGGGGCTCAGCTTCCTTTATCTTAGCTCGGCCAGTCGGCGCTCCTGAACCTCAGTCAAAGCCCTGCTGCCACTCAAGAAGGCGACGAAACCGACCACAGCAGCCGCTGGCAGGGTTTGGAAGAGGTTCCAGCTAGTGTAGTACAGGAAAAATATACCCTCCATTGCCAATATGGAGCCATAGAAAAGCCCATGCGAAATAGTCGCGTTGCCTAGCGCCTTGCTCAAGTGGCCCGCATTCGCGCCCAGCGTTGCCCACACACCAAGCAGTACAGGGAGCGCACCCGCGACAGCAGCCGCAAAGACAATCGTTATGAGCTTGGGAGGTGACTTTGGATCTTCACGAAAGATGTGGTGGATCTCCGTCTCGGCTGCGTAGCGGACTGGCGGCTCGGGGATGCCGAGCGGAACGTTGGGGTCGCGGGTGATGGCGAGGTCGAACACCTTATTCTTGTATGGCGCAGAGGAACCGAAAGATGCTATGACGATAGACGCGGCTATGGGTTTCTCGCATGTGAGAAATTGGTGGGGTAGGTCCTTGTGCGACTAGAAACGTTAGAGCTGGTACGTTGGGCAGCCATTGAGATGAGCGACATACCAAGTCGACCTTTGCTTTGCCGCTGTCCTTTACATTCAATACAAACGACTCCTCCAGGCCAGTAGTTGGGTCAGCCAGCGTGAGGAAAGCTTGGTGTGGCCGCTTCGCAGTGCTTCCCTCGGCAGTCGTAAGTAGGAGCTTCAGCGTGTCGGTTGCGCCCAATGATATCGAATTCTGCAGCGGGGTCGAGGGGCTCAGTCTGCAGTCATTTAGTACGATAGTCTTTGCAGACAATGTCCTTGACTGAGCTCACTTGTCCTTTGAACCTCCGCCGACACCAGCACCTTTGCTCGAGACCGACACAGTGGCATCCTCAAAGCTCCACGAAGAAGCCGCCGACACAATTGTTGCGCCGGACAGGAAAAGCGAAGAAACAAATCCGTGGAGAACTCTCATGGTTGTTGGTCTGGGAAGAGTACACGCGGAGCTATACATGGTGCGCAGACGCAGACGTAAGCGTGTCCTTTGCCAAGCCGGCGTTTTCCCGGCCCGCCGTCGTCCCACATTTATTGTGACGGAGCGCGTTCGTTCGTAGCACGAGGTGCACCAAAATGTTGTCTTCTCTTCGACGCTGTCAAGGATGTAGACTTCCAAATTGATGGTCTAGTCAAACATCAACGAAGCGTCGACTCTAGTTCTTTTCGGACTTGGTGTAGACAAAGCTAACTACACTGCTTGTCCACCAAGAACCAAGTCTGAGAGATGTTCAATTCGCGTTGCAGATCCAAGGGTACATGCCCCACGGACTCCTTCGCTGCGCTCAGGAGTCCTACCAAGCTCAACGCGACAACCGGGCTCAACGCAACTTTTGCCAAGCATAACTAATAAGTAATTATTATTCGCGCAGCGTAACTATTAACTAACTAACGTTAAGTTAACTAACTAACTACCTAGTTATTGTAGGTAAAGACATTCTGCTTAGTAATAGTCTAGTCTCTCTTCCTCTTCGCAACAACCTCTATATAGCGCGCAATAGCTCTTAAATTATATAAACCTTTTATAGGAAGGTGTTTTATAGCTTATAGAATATGCGCCTTACTCTTAATATATTATTCTATTAACTATTGCGTTGTGGACAAAATAAATAGTTATATTACGTTACTAGGTATCTAGAGCTATAGATATCTACAAGCTTTTGTCCTAAAATTATAATAGGATTTTGTTACTTTTGCGTTGTGCCCGCACAAAAAAGGAACAGGGCTTGGCAAAAATTGCGTCATATATTGAAGGCATGACAAGGTGCACCACAATCTCAGTTGGCGGCAACAGTAGATAAGTTCAGCGGTAGAGAGCGGGTGCGACGGGAGAATACGTAGGCTCAGGTACTTATAAAAAGCCGTATATGGATGTGGGACGCAGACTCGCCGTTGCCCAGCCTACAAGCGATGTATTTGATGACATGCAGCTCGGCCAACGGTTATAGGTGCCGGCAATACAGGCCGGGCGATAAGACAAACGAACGTGGAATGAGGCACTGCATTCTTATGCACCGAGGAGTCTGATAATGCATGCCGGATATGTACGGAGTACGTGCAGCAGTACTCGGTATTTTCGAGCTAGTGAATTCTTCGAAGGTTGTTCTGCGGTGCAGGCCCCAGGGTGGGCATCGTCTGTCCTATATCGGTGCTGATATAGCCTTGGCGGGGTAACAGAAGGATGGTTAAGGCTCGTGTCGATGGCTGGACTCAGACCGGGTGTTCAAGAGTGTCGTGTAGGTAACACATGGAAGGTGAGGGAGTGACTTGATCATAGCTAGCATGTCCGAAATGGCCAAGGAAGATAGCTCAAGGGTGGTTCGCGGTCAGTATACACATAGTAGATGTTTGATTAGGATGACAGACGATGCAAGGAATGGGAAGACAAGATTGAGATAGACGACAAATCCACGCTCTCATGTGAACTGGGCACAAGGCCGGTGCAAGTCATCCCATGACGCAGGAAGTTGAAATGTGTGCCAAATCATGACACGGGCCCAGGGCAGAGGAAACGTGCACGGATTTTATGCCTTTAATGTGACGTCTGGTAGCACATGAGGAAGAGGATCGTGGAGACTGGAGAGGGCTGTATAGTGGTTGTGGTTTATTCAACGGGGCTCCCTTGGTCTGTCGTGTGTCGAGCAACGGGGCGATGTTGCAATGCAGCGTAGGGCAGCCAATTAGGTGGCAGTATATGCGGGAAAAGCACAAAGGCCAGCCAATGACGAACGAGGCGGTTGACTCGCGCCCAACGATGGCATCAGCTACCCAGACAGTGCGTAGACAGCAGGGCGTTTGGTTTCCATGCCGGCAGGCGTAGACAGTACAGGCTGAAGTGCGAGCATTGGCTAATAATAATTGCCGAAGGATTGGAGGACACGCAGGCGGCCCCTGAAGGACAGCGACAGTACCTTGGCTGCGCAACCGACAGACTGGAGCCGGGCGCTGGCGGAGCATGGCCAACCGATGCAGATGGGTGGATCAGATGGTGGTGCAGGTGCTGGGCTGGGTGCAGATGTGGATGCAGATGCAGATGCATCATCCCATGGGCGGGCGCCGTCACGGTGCTGACCACGGTGCTGGATGTGCGCTATGACGCTTTCGGGCGTGGATTCCTGGCCGAGGTGGAGGGCGCTGCTGCTCACGGGAACAGTCGCAGGTGGAGCGGGCGACTGCGGGCAGCGGGCGTGCTGACACAGGACTGACCCATCCACATCAGTATCCAGGAGCAAGGCGACGTGGCCCGGGCATCGAGGCCTCCGCATTATTGCGCAAAAAGCACACATGCTGTACATGCTGCATGGCCAGCGAGCCCCGTGACTGACGACGACATCAGCCGCTCCCCAGCCCGACCACCCCCACGGCGCCGCCAGAGCGCCATCGGCCATGACTCCTGGTGGCTTGCATCGCGCACCAACAGTCAATTTCTCCTGCCATGGCATGCCGCGGATGGCGAGGTGGGCGGCGAGACGAGGCGTTGCCGCTGCTGACCGTCCCGAGACGAGACGAGACGAGACGCGACGTTAGTGATGCGCGACTCCATGCCACACACCAGACACACAGAACATACCGTGCTGTGTATCTGTATTATGTACTATGTAGGTCGTGCACTGTTGCACCTGCATCTCCGCTTATGTACGGAGTACCACGGTCCACGGCTGCCATGGCTCGCATGGCCTGCACGGCTGCAGTGCATCATCGTTCGTGTGCCCGTGCGGCGAGCGCTCTGTTTCGGGCATTTTAAATTCGCACCGCGCTCTGCCAATGAGGCCGAGCCCCCAGCGGAAAATGCGCGGCGCCGTTCATTTCTCTTGGGCCCAGAGCGGCACACCCGGCCATGACGACAATGTGCGCACTGCGAGTCGCGAGTCGCGAGTCGCGCGCCGGCCTGCAGCTCCTGCCGCCTGCGTGTGCGCCTTCTTGCGGTGGGGAGGAATAGTACACAGTAGGGAGCAGTAGCCGAATAGCTGGCGCTGGGCGACCTACTACCTGCCTAGTCGCTCTTCCGCTTCCGCGCGTCATCACTGTCCACCGTGCAGTAGCGTCCTCGACCTGCAGTGAGTGCCAGTGAGTGCCAGTGCAGTCTGCCAGCTTGTTGCCTGCCTTGCCAGCATCCCACCGTCGTCCCGAGGGGCCAGAGCGTCGTCAAAGCCGCCGACAAGGCACATCATGTACTTGCTGCCCTTCCTCGCGCAACATGCACCCAGCCCGCGACAGGGGCACACGCTCCCCGCCGACCATTACACCGCAAATTCTTTTATATCACACCCGGTCCTGGCCCACCCCCCATCATCCTCCCCCGGCCGATTGCGGGCGCGACCGACCTCGACTACTCCATAGATACCCTCTGCTACGCCTCCCATCGCATCGCATCGCTGTCGTTGCCCTCTTGCACCCATCGCCAGAGCCCCCCGTTCCTGCAGCTTTCGGTCGCTTACCTACTCCTTCCCAGCGAGGGCATGGCTGCCGGCCCCACACTGCCTCAACTGCCTTACTAGGAAACTCCCCGTCGCCGTGTCTTGTTCTTGTTCTTCGCAGCACAGCACGCCCTTGGAACCCGCCCTTGGGCCTTTTGGTCGTACATTCTTCGCCCTCCTCCAACCAAACCATTCATCACCTTCAAGTCTTTTGGGTTGTCTTCCAGGCGACCCAAGCACCGCTCTCACGCTGGCTACTCAAACACTCCCCGCTATCCAAGCCCCTCACCCTCATTTCCCGCGTCGCTTCCAGCCCTCATTAACTCCACCATACAACAACGATCCCAAGCCGGACCGCCCATGGTCGCCTCATCGAGGCCAAGGGGGCTCTGACGACATCTTTCCCATGTCCAACTTGCCGGCAGGAACATCTCGTTCAGAGCAAAGAACCCCTCAAATGTCTCCCATTCAGCCCTATCCCGCAATGCAGCCGCCTTACAGGAGTCCACGCGAAGCTTCCATCAATCCACTCGTTTCACTTCCACCCCTACGCCAGCTCTCCAAAACACCACCCACCCCCTCGGATCGAAGACATGGCAATTCCTTCGGTGTTCATTCCATGCTCAATCCTCCGACCGAATTGGCCGAACAGCACCGAGGTCGGAGACGCAGTGCATCACAGATGGAGTCACCCTCACCCGTCGAGACGCACCACCCACAAAGCCTACCCTCCATCAGTCGTCCAACCAGTGTAGACTCGGCTCAATCCACGCAGGACGAACCGAACCATCCCAGACCCTTTCAACCTCCCGGCCGACCTTTAATGCGGCACATGTTGTCTCCCAAGCTGCACCGAACCCAGAGCTTGAGCATGCTCAACCCACCAACAGGCACAATTGACGCCCATCAGTCCCCCTTTCTGACCGCAAATACCCGCCCATCAGAAATTGTCACTTCACAAACCGCTCTTCCCACACCCCCCATCGGCGGTCGCACCGCATACTTTCCTGTAGTGCCGCCCACAGCTCCGACCCCGCCACCGAACATGATCCGCACCGACATCCGTCGACCAAGTGTGAACTTCCCTCAGTCCGGTAGTGCGAGTCCAATTGCGCAGTACTCTCCCTACAGTCAACCGGCATCCGTAGCATCCAGTCAATACGATATACACAGCATCCAAGGACAATACGGCCCTGGACCTGCTCACGCCCAAATGCACGAATCTCGCCACAGATCCATTTCTATGGACAGCGAACGTAACAGCATGATACCTATGGCGCCTTCTAGCCAGAGTAGTGTCCAACTTATGACAATTACAAGCCAACATGGTCCTCCGCGTGAGATACTTGTGGAAACACAAACGGCATCAAAGGGCGCTGATGAGAAGAGGAGGCGCAACGCGGGCGCGTCAGCGAGATTCCGCGCCAGACGAAAGGAAAAGGAACGTGAAGCATCCATGAGCATATCCCGCCTGGAGCAGAACGTCCGCGACTCCACCGAGGACGCTGAGTACTATCGGAGCGAGAGAGATTTCTGGAGATCTATCGCGATGCAAGTTCATCCAGACAGACACTGTCCAAGACCACAGTCGCCTCGCTTGAGACGTATATCCGCCGCCCCATCACGCGCGCCCTCATCTACTACGGGACATGGTTCAGAAGCTTCATACGATGACTACGAAGAAGACGTTCGTGAGGAGGAACGTAATGTTCGAAGACGAACCAGCAGTTACCATCCAGCACTTGGCCCACACCCCACTGACACGCCTCCGTCGGCCATGGATTCAAATGGTTACGCAGCCCCTGCCTTCCCTCCGATGAACCACACCGCTGCTCAGAGTACATCACAAGGCCCTCACAATTCACCCCATCAACATGGACGCGTGTCAGGGCTACAGCAGCCCTCACCAGAGCAGCCCCTCTACCGCGATCCTTTCGTATCCGACCCTGCCAGCGGACGTTATGAGCACCGAACTTGGACTTCTGAAAATACCCAGACTCGGAAGCACTAACTCTACGCGAAGTCAAGTGGTCTGTGTGCAACTTAATGCACGGGTGACTTGCCACACTATTTTCCTTCGTCACATATTGCGTGGGTGGTTCTTTCAAGCTTCTCCAATTATTGTGTAAGCATGTATCCGCGTTATACCCCATGGGCTCTGCTCTTCATGTTCATTTTCCAAACATCATACAGTTAAACTGCATCTAGACTAACAAGTCCTCGCGGACGATTTCATTGTCGTTATTGAAGATTGAACAATTTTTTTGTGCTTGTATTATACGCGGCTTTGCACTTATTACACTAGCGTGCAACTTTGTTGCACCACAGTCCGTTTAGAGTCATTTGACGTGCATCTTACTACAATCTATACTGTTGCCCAATGATCTACAAGCCCCACTCGGAACAGAAACCTTTCTAGCCAATTCATCAGCCTGTCTCCCGAGCCGACTATAGGTATTGAATCATGATCCGACTCTCGTTCTGTGGCGTGCGGAAAACGAAATGCGGAGCCAAGCCGGCCCATGTCCATCAGCCAAACCTTAAAATGCACTTCGATACTCAGCCTCAACACGTCGGGCGCGACATCCTCTCTAGTGTGATCTTGGTTTTGCGTACGCAGGCGGCTGCCAAACACTCATGAATAACCCCCTTGTCTGCGCATATCCGGCTTTAACTTGAGCAAAGGATAATCCAGTTGTTGGCAAACCGGTCAGATCCCCCGGTAACGCACGCGACCGCTGCACTCGCAATAGGTAGCCAAGACAACTGCATGTTGCATTTCATCTCGGCCGTCGGAGTATTCTCCGGTGCAGCAGCCCCGGTAGGCGGGGAAGTGGCTACTCGAGTTTCCAGGTCCAGGCCGCAAGATTAGGTTTCAAGTTGTTGGCGCACTCTGCAACAGTAGCAGGTTCCTGTTCAATGTTCCGAATAATTGTGTATTATCATCAACCAGCACCCTCGCGTTCTCGTCAGCAATAAGGTCTGAAGCTGCTTGGCATATGACCTAGCCGGAGGCTCAATAATACCCCTGTGAACATTGTTCACAGCCTACAGGGCTTCTCTGTTGCCGACAGGTTCTTCCGTTTTAGCAAGGGATCTTGTTAGTAATCTGCCTTGTTTTACAAAACGGACCGACTTCAAAACTTAATCTGTTCTCCTAAGATCCTCGGTCTGACGGTTTTTGCAGCTGCGAAGCTGACCCACATTTTGTCAAGGTCATGATAACACGCCTTACAGTCACAGTACCCTCTGTCATCAGCCGATGAGATCCACAAAAATGAAGCGCGACTGGAGGGAATGTGTGCTTCACGCCGCACGTCAAGAGGACAAATTTGTTGCCAAGTATCGTCATAGCCCTCTTGAAATTGTTCACAACTACCTAACCAATCACTTTTGAACAGCATCTGCTCAGTGCTGACGTAGAATCACCAGTTAATAATTGCTCCTCCATTTGGACACAACATGCTCGACATGCACGACACAGGCGTTGATCACGAACTTCCCCATGGTTATCTTGGTCTTCCACACTATGTTAGGCTTGCCGGCTCCCCGAAGCAAGAAAGGGCTACACCGCTCATCCCAACTTGCACATGATGCCATCCCCAATCCTGCGAAAGCTGCATCTACCAGCATTCGGTATAAATCTGAGTCGCAATCTGCACCTGGGCATACTGGTGCATGGAGATGACATGCCGGTTTGTACCTCCCACCCAATCATGCGGAACGTGTAAGATCAAGCTTACTGTTTTCCCTTGCGTTGGGTCCAAGGCTGTATTGTAAATAAGACGTGTCAAGGCGGATACGCTCAAGGTCAGCTCGTTTGGGAGCATGCGATCGTGCGCGTATCCTGAGCCGTTGCCGAAGTCTTTTTCTCGGCCCGATCGAACACGTTAGGCGACCTGTGATTGCTTGTACCTACGCGTCTTCGGATGCTTCTCTTTCCACGGCGACAATAAAGGATCGGTTTCTCTTTCGACTCCAAACGCGGCCGAACTTTCCTCATTGCATGGCCTTGCAGCCAATCATAGCTTGACAATGCACACAGGCGGCAGGCCCCTCCCTCCAACTACTTCAGTGCTAGGTACGTCCGCGGAACGAATCCATCCACAGTCCCACCTCAACACGTGTTCTAGTATTCACACCGCTGGCCATGCAAATCTGTCCCCACCAGATCAGATCTGCATGCACCCACTTTTTCTGGGACTGGTTGCTCCCTCGTTATCGATAGTCTTTCCTATCACGCGCTGCTCCGCGCTTCTCCGTCCTGCACGCAATATTTGCTCTTCTGCACGACTCTCCCATCCATACAGCAAGCCCAGGATTTCGCCGAAACGCACACATGATTCAACGGCCTTGTCGATGCAGCACGCAGGTAATATACAATTGGCGCCTCTTCCGAAATGCCAATAAATTGTCTCTCCAGATCGGTCCATTGGTGCCTGCCATTGACTTTGTGTGTCCACATTTTCGACACGTTGTAGTGAACCCACGACACAACAATACTCCGTACATTCAGTATCCTTTTCGTCGGTACAACATTGTGCGCTCTTGTGTAACAACAGGACTCGAGCTATGTACACAGCATGTGCGCGGGGCAGCAGCAGCAGCAGCAACGTTTACCCTAGTCAGCGCTTATGCATGTAATGGAGGGGAGGATGCGGGCACGCGGGCTTGCGCAATAACAGCCGGCCGCGAGCACGTTTGCGCTTCGAGATGGGTTACACCACAGTTTGTTGAGATGGGAGAAGGATCTGACCTGCTTTTGCTGACAATTGACTGATGGTACTGGGTATAGGTATAATAATACGTAGGTCACACGCGCGACTATCGATTGCTCCTGTTGCCAATAATTGTAGATTCTCTGTGCATGTGGGAGTGGGATATGACTTATTACAATCAGGCCGAGGACATACACCGCTCGAACTAAGGAGTAGCCCTCTTCTCACTACGGAGTAGCCATCACACGTGCTCGCGGCCAACATCGCCCGATCACCCATCACCCGTGCTGGAGCTCGCATGTGCCTTGCAACCACCTTTTGCAGCACCACCACAATGCTGCTGTTCCTTACTAAATAGTGGCACCTAGCTAAAAAAGGTGCAGCGAACATTTTAAGAAGAACAGAATTAATAGTATGTGTTGTAGGTAGGCTGCGTAGGTGGGTAGCGCACAGAAAAGGAGGACCCTCCCTAAACGAACGCGACTGCCCCTTTAACTCAACACCAAGGCTGTATCGATAAGAATCTAGATAGGGCACAGCACAGACAAAAATTGGCTGTTTTCCAAAGTCATCGATGGCACCGGGAAGACCATGCCAGCTAAACACAGGGAACATTGACTCTATTTTATTCTTTCTTTCCTTTTTCCTATATGCCATATGCGACGACCTCGCGAAAAGTGAAATCAGCTTGAAGTGTAGTGAACTACTGTGTATAGTGAACCAGAGTAGTGCGAGCAAGAATTGTACTAGGTATCCACAACTACACAGTACTGTGTACACAGTACGCCGCACACGCACCTCTCGCACGGACACGGCTCCCACTATCGACTCAAATCTCCCGCACGCCACACGCTCACAGTACACCATGGCAAGGATACCCCCTTCTGTGTACACACTTGGCACAGCTGTCCCACGACAGCGGTTCGGCGTTAAATAGCGTTGGAGCCCAACCACGCATGCACCTCGCATATCCATGCATATACGATGCATGTCAGCTCACGCGAAACGAGCATCAAAGTAATAATAATAATAGTGGAGGAAAAAGCAAGAAAGTGACGAGGAGCTATTCGCCCGCATCAGCGGACCGGTCATGTGACCCTGTCTTGTCGGCCCATCCAACCAATGAGACAAAGGTTCTGGTGGTTTGCGCATGTGGGGAGCACATCGATTGGCGGGTAGGGTGCCTAATTCTCCGTGGAAGACGAGACATGATTGTGCAGGATGTGGTGCGTGATGATTTCAGCGTTGCTGGTTGGGGGGGAGTCCATGTTGCACGCCACGCCCCGAACCGGTGCCGTTCTACCGCCCGCTGGCCGGGCTGCCGTGCACGGGACGGGTTGGAGGATGTGTGCCATGTGGTGACATCCTGAGCTTAACAGTAAACACAGTAATAGAGATCGTTTGGCTACCTAGCACTGTGTACTTCGACCTGCAAAATATAACAGGGATCTTTTCCTTTGGAGATAGCCACGGGCAGCTATTTTGTCAACATTATTATTATTAGGTAGCGTCTGGTTTCTCAACAAAGGTAGCAATACGGCCCTCTCCCCACCAGACATTTGCTGATGAGACAGCAGGGTGACGCTTTCATCGCATGATCGGCTCAGAGCGACTCGAAGTCGAGACCACATCTCCACCCCATCAATGATAATGCTCGTCTCAAAAAAGGATAGCCTCTGTGGTTCGCGCCATTTGCATCATAAAGCGAAAACGCCCTGCAATGTTTTCTTTTCTCTCTGCCATGTGGACATTGCAGTTAACGCCACGACGCACGTGTTTTGGTTTAGGAGTAGCCGTACGCACGTATCTTGATTTTGGAGAGCTGCAGGCGCGATATGCGGCCATGCGTAAGCGATTACTCACAGTGGAACAGAAAAAACCCTCGCTCTCGCTCTCTTGATTCCTTACTGTGTAGGGCCGCAAGAACAAAGAGATCACATGCTTTTATTAAGTGAGGTACGAATGTAGAGCACGTCATCCTCCACAAGTCTGTTTACTGTAATATACTAACTTAAGGAGCGCCTGTATTCCTATCCTACAGAGAGAGGCGTTTTACAAGTCGGCGATTGTCTTGTCAGCGCGTGGCGGCGAATTTGGGTGGAGTGAATCGCTCAGTATCTCCGGTGTATAAATGAACACGACGCCCGCTGCCGTGTTGCTTCCCGTGTAAGCGACGTGATATTGAGAGAACAATAGTGCACTCTTTCTAGTCAACCACACGCGTCACGTTCGCGTGAGCGAGACAAGGAGGCGTAAAGTGGGATTGTTCACTCATCGAGTCTCGCATGCCGTGTATTTGGCCACGACCGCTTTAATCGTACAGTGGAACCAAAACGTCGATGTTGAAGGTACACACACCGATCACCAAAACGGTATCCGCGGAGATTGGCGAGGCGGAATCTCGCACGGAACGGGTGACTGACGGCATGCCGTTGACAGGCCCGGCAAAGCCGTCATCGGTGCGCCATGCTGTCTCGAGACTCGACATGAAGTCGGTCTACTGTAACAGCGCGATGGCGTGGGGGTACCCGAGCCGATTGTGCGCAGGGGTTGCACCGAGTGCTTTTGTTGCGAGCTGTATTGGATCGGGAAGTGGTGCATAAAAGGTACCACGACGGAGATGCCAGGGATTTGTGGAGCGGAGCAAGGCGATGATAAGATGGCGGCTTGCTTCATCCGCCGCCCACACCAAAGCGCGTGCGCAGAGTGTTGAGCCGTCGTAGGGTGTCGGGCATGTCGTTGACGCCGCTTTCGGAGCGTGTCAGACGGTAAGCCGAGTAGTTGCTGTGTTCCTGGAGTAGGGTGTCAACGAGCGTGAGGTCAGCTATGACACACTGGCCGGAAGTGAGCATGTCGAGGGCGTCTGGCTGGCCGTTTTGGGCGGATGCGGGCAACAGGGCGTCTTCTTGGTTGTCAAGGTCGGCTCCAATGTCTGATAGGGAATCGGTTCGGTGCAGCAGGCCTCGCTCCTCGTCGTCGGCATCCTGTTCGGGCGCGGTACCTGGACCGGCCGACAGTTTGGCGAGCTTCTTCTTCAGTTCCCGCCTCTTGACGTGCACCGACACCATGACCAGCTGCAGGAACAGGATGCCGATGTCGAGTGCGCCGAGCTTCCACTTGCTGGTCGGCGCCTGCTGGCCGACAAAGTCTATCATCAAACCACCGTGCAGATAGCCTCGCGTGTCCTCGCCGGCCGAGGGCGCAGGACAGGCGAGGTGCAGGCCGAAGTTGGCTACGAAGCAGCACAGGAGCAGGCCGAGGAACGGCTTGGGTTCGTCGGGCGGGCGGTCGAGAGCTGCCGAGTCGGGCATGGGCGTGAGCAGCGTTCCGTGGATGAAGGCTTTGACGGCGAGCCAGAAGAAAGAGCAGCTGTCGAAGGGGGGATATGGTTAGCCAAGGGCTTGCAGCGCGGCGGGACTAGACTAGAAAGTCGTACTCTAGGTGGTAGAGTGTGATGAGCTCCATGTAGACCACCATGTCGAGCTTGCGCAGGAGGTCGTTCAGCATGCGGATCCGCTTCCTCCTGGCGTCCAGGGACCTGGCCTCTGCATCGTGCGCCGGCTCGGGCGCGCTATTGCTGTTGTCGGCCGCGTCGTCCATGGCGCCGTGTTGTTCATCGACGTGACTTGTCATGGCTTCGGCCCTGGGCACTGGCAGCTGGCGATAACTACGGATAGTCACCGCCCACGGCTGGGTTGGCCCCGCTCTAGCCACACAGCGCCACCGTCTGTCAGCCACATCCATACTAGCCTCTTCGAGCCATGTCACGTGCCGCTTCATATGCCAACCGTCCGATGGCCGTGCGGGAGTGGTGAGATAATCCATCCTTGTCGGCATCTTGACCACTGCACACATCGGATGGATGTCGGTACAGCCGCAGCCTGGGATAAACAAGTCGCAGACAACGACAACAACAACAACAACAACAAAGCCGCAGACTGCGTACTCAGGCCGGTGCGAAGACACTGCCAACTCACCAACCCACGCGACCCCCGTGGACCCCACTCCTCCCCGCCATGTCCTTCGGCCCCCCCAACAGCGCACCCCTCCCCTCTTCTTTCGACGAAAACGCGTACGTAGACTGTCCGCCTGCACACCGCCCCACTGACACTTCCTCAGCGACTTTTACAATGAAAACACGCTCGACAAGATATGGCGCCGCTTCCGCGAAGAGCCCCTCGTCCCCCTCGGCTGCGGCCTCACCGTCTGGGCTATCGTCGGCGCAACCCGCTCCATGCGCAAGGGCGACCACAAGATGACCAACTTATACTTCCGCCGCCGTCTATACGCCCAAGCCTTCACCATTGCAGTCCTCGTGGCCGGAAACATGTACTGGCAGAAAGATCGCGTCAAGCGCAAAGAGTACGAGAAGATGGTTGCCGAGAAGGACCGTCTGGACAAGCGCGATAGGTGGCTGAGGGAGCTGGAAATGCGAGATGAAGAGGACAAGGCCTGGAAGGAGAGGATGGCTAAGAGGGCAAGGGGTGTTGCAGAAGAGGTCAAAGAGGACGCCCGGGGCGTCACGGATAGGGTCGCCGAGAAGACCAAGGAGTTGAAGGACCGCACAGTTGGAAAATAGGAATCGTCTTAGGCGTGTGACGCACTCGGCTACTGCAGACGATGGCTCCAAAGCGCAAAAGCTTCATTGTATATATTTTGCATCCCACCCCGAGCTTCTCAAACAGGATGAAGAAGAGCAAGTGCATGCACTGAGGGGTAACCGTTGTAACATCGTGGTTCTCTAGAGTTCTTCCGGCATGTTGACTTTTTTTGACCAGGAAGAGCAATGCTTGAGAACGGCACATGGTCTCCTTTCTGGTCCCATATTCGCGCGGCTACGTAAATGAAGTCCAATCTAGGCCCACCGACGAGTTGCTGATATTTCTCCGAGACAGACATGTCCATCCTTTGGTTGGGAAAGAACCTCAGCCACTGTACGAGAACGGTCATGCAGATCGTACCGTGTGGCGCCATCGGAATGCTGGTCTGATCATGCAATTGAGAGCGCCTGGTCCTGTTCGCGGAAGAAGCCACATTGACTATAGTCGGCCCGTTATCATAATGTCAACCGTGACCGTTAGCAGCAATCAATTTCTGTCTTTGCTTCATGTACCCGCCAGAACTTGTAAAGGCTTTATTTCTGTCTGCATAATAGCCTTGTCCAGCCGGACCAAAGATTCGAACCTCCCGTTCGATTGCCAACGTGCTCGACGCGTAGGCGTCGGCGGACCGTTTAGCCGGCCAAGCGTCGTTATCACCGCCTCGTCAGGCGTATATGCTATCCGCAATACCACTCACTATACTGCTTGTGTACTTTGTTCCAGACACGCTCGCACTGAGCCGAGCAGCTATGGACAGCGCGCGCCCATTGAAGCGTTTGATTGAGGGTGCAATAATGGTGTGTCGCCCAAGCGATCCGCACGAACGGCAGCAACCATTTACGGCATGCAACAGATGCTGGACCCGGGTGACATATGTAGCTTGAAGTCCCATCTCGCGAACCTGCTTGTTTCCTTTAAGGACTTTTTCTTTTTTCTTTCTTGCTCCGTTCCCAACGGTGTGAAAAGGGTATTGTCGTCGTTTGTCCCACCGCAATACCGCATTCGAGTCGTGTTTGTCGAATTCAGGTCCACGCGAGCAGGACCAGGAAAGAACGCTATTCTAGTCTCATTGGCGGCTCATCGGGACGTCATACGGAAATGGGAGCGCCGCTATCCAAAATGTGGTCCTCTCTGAGAGCCGCCTGGATGGGCGGAACACCCAAGGGACAGAAGAACACGCAACAACACCAACAAGTCAACGGCCAGGCAAAAGATATTGAGAGTGGCACTCATTCTCCGAAGAAGACTGCTGAAGCACTCTCAACCATGTCTGGAATCATGAAGTACGAGATCACAGAGGTATGTGCTGATAGTTTCTTGGGGTCTGCCAGGATTGGAGGGGCTGTGGCTGCCCCGCTCAGGTCGTGCATCAGCGTTGAGAGCCTCACGACACGACGCGACGTGACACGAGCCACGTACCTGACTGACTGGTACCTCGCAGCCATGGCTCAAGAGTCACTACTCCCTCGGCGAGGGCCCTTTCTGGGAAGAGGAGACCAACACAATCCGCTTCCTTGATATCGAGAAGCAGAAGCTTATGCGCGTCGACCTGAACAAAGGACCGTCCAGCCTCAAAACGATCAAAGACTATGACTTCTCAATGGGGTAGGTATAGTCGCTGTCACTCCTTCCAACCAAATCTGACACTTCCCAGCTGCACAGCAGATATCGAAGGCAACGATGAAGAGTTCATTTTCGGTGGCAAATACGGCTACGGCATCGCTAACAAAGCGACGGGCGAGTACCGATGGATCAAGAAAGTCTGGTCTGAAGATGAGGTCAATGCAGGCAAGCCCGACAAGTTCCGCGGCAATGACGGCGCAGTCGACTCACAAGGTCGTTTCTGGGTGGGCTTCATGTTTGACCCCTTGGTATCCGAGTGGAGCACGGAAGGCGCCGTTTTCCGTCTCAATCCTGACATCAGCCTTGACCGTCCCATGAGCAACATCCAGATTCCCAACGGCACAACTTGGAACAAGGACGACAACACGATGTTCTTCGCCGACAGCCCGGAAAAGACCATCTTCCAGTTTGACTTCGACCCGGCGACGGGCAACATTAGCAATAAGCGTCCCTTCTTCGTCATGCCCGAAGACCAGCGCTACGGCAAAGATGCTGTACCGGATGGTCACTGCATTGACGAGGAGGGTTACGTGTGGACCGCACTGCATGGCGGATCCCATGTCCTGAGGATCTCACCCAAAGGCGAAACCGTTGCGGAGATCAAGGTTCCTACTAGCAACCCAACGTGCCCCTGCTTTGTTGGCGAAGAGCTTTTCATCACCAGCTCCGGTGGTACGAGCGGGGAGAATGGAGGTCCCGCGGATGAGTTTGCTGGCGCGTGTTTCAAGATCAACGTTGGCGTTAGGGGACTGAAGAGGTTCAAGTTCAAGGGCGGAGAGAAGATTGAGGGTGGAAAGGTCAACGATAAGGTTGTTGGGGAGTAGATGATTGCATGTTGGCATCGCGGTGATCTGTAGGTATCGCGGCGAGATGTTCAAAAAAGACGTATTGGTGGCAATTGCAAATACCTGCACTCAAGGTTGCAACAAGAAAGGGGAATGCGATGACATGGGGAGGAGAGAGGGTGCATTCGTGATTCCATAGCTGTTGGGTAGGTCAAGCTCTGCATGCTCATGCCTGCACAGCCTCTTTCTGCTTTCTGCTTTCCTCTTCTTCCGGCGTCCGAGTAGTGAGTTGCAAGGCATGGATGCCACCCTCTTTTGCCAACTCGTCTTTCATCAGGGAATTGACCATGCGGTGCCGTGCAAGCTGCATCTTGCCCTGGAAGGCGGAAGACGTGATGAAGACGCTGTGGCCATTAGCAGGGTATACATGGGCTGTTCATGGCAGTAGACGCTGGCGTACCGGAAGTGTGTCTACAGAAAGTCAGGGAAGTGTTGTGGGGGCGCACTGAATTGTTACTTCTCTACTTGTCACGCCTTGCATAGCTTGGTGATGGGCATGCTTGTGGGAGTCGTTGAAGATGTGGAGCGTCGTAGGCTTCAAGGCGTCGGTGATCTGCCGAACAGTCAGTGTGGCCGTGGATACGTGTCCGAGGTGTAAGCGCTTCCCTTTGATCGCAAGGCATCTTCCATTGGCGTCATGGACTGAGCCATGGCGGACAAGTACCGCGTCGCAGGGAAGACGACTCTGCGCGGGAACATGGACGGATTCGACTAGTACTTTGCGTGGTCCGAAGGTGAAGGTGCAGGTGGTGCCGGCATCAGACGTGCGCCTGTGCAAGCCGAGGCGAGCGTCGAGAAAGGACTAGCGTCATGGCGGAACATTGAAGCTTCTACGCCTGGCGTCACGTGCGCCAGCGAGAACTCTCCACGTCACGTGATGCCAAGAGAGAAAACGCAGAAAGACTTGGAGTGTAATAGTAAAAGGTGCTGCATGGGTAGGTAACATGAATGCTCGCCGCCGGCTGATTTCCCTATCGTTCTCCTCCTCGCCAACCTTCACCTACCCGCTCTTTCGCCCCGTGAGGATGGCGTCGACGCTGCCCCGCCTGCCCATCTTCGAGGCCATCACGAAGCATGACGCGCGCCGCACCGCCGTCGTACACTCGCCGTCCGGGCGCAGCTTCACCTACGGGCAGCTCGCCAACGACGTGGCTGCCGCAAAAGACAGACTGCAGCGCAACACGGGAGGCAGGAGCGCCGAGGGTGAGCGCATATCCTTTCTGGTCGAAAATGGATACGACTACGTAGGTGCGCATTCTCTAAAGCCCTCCCCCCTCTCCCTCTCTCCGTCGCTCCGTCACCGCCCGCGAGGACGCCTACTGATGCGTGCCGGCACCAGTCACGCTGCTCTCCATTCTCGCCGCCCATGCCGTCGCCGTGCCGCTCTCGCCGTCGTTCCCCGCGCATGAGCTGCGATACATCATCGACCAGAGCGAGTCTCTCATGCTTCTCTCGTCGGCCAAGTTCCAGCACCAGGCCGAACAAGTGCTCCAGGAGGGTATCGAGACCAAACCCATGCACTACAAGCAGGACAAGATTATGCTGGGCAGCCCCGACGGTCATGTCACGCTCGAGGAAGCCACCAGCCACCAGGGCGGCATGATGCTGTACACGTCGGGCACCACCAGCCGACCCAAGGGTGTCCTGCTGCCCCAAGACGTACTGACGGCCCAGACCCGGTCGCTGCTGGAAGCATGGCAGTACAGCAGCGAGGACGTGCTGCTGCATGTGTTGCCTCTGCACCATATCCACGGCACCCTCAACGCCCTGCTCACGCCGCTCTTTGCCGGCAGCACCGTCGAATTCCAGTTCCCCTTCAACGCAGCTGCTGTCTGGGAGCGATTAGCAGCGCCCTTCCTGCCGAATCCCGATGCCGCGAAACAGCCCATCACCTTCCTTACCGTCGTGCCGACCATATACACGCGCCTACTTTCCTCCCATTCTAGCCTCTCGCCCCAACTCCAGAAAGCGACCAAGACGGCCCTGCACCCATCCAACATGCGTGTCAACATCTCGGGCTCCGCCGCCCTCCCGACACCAGTCAAATCCGCCTGGACAGAGCTTAGCGGCGGGAACGTGCTGCTAGAGCGATACGGCATGACCGAAGTTGGCATGGCGCTTTCATGCGGCCTAGACTTCGCGGATCGCGTCGACGGCTCAGTGGGCTGGCCGCTACCTTCAGTGCAGGCGCGCCTTGTGGACATTGAGACTGGGGAAGTAATAGAAGAGGGTCAGGAGATCGATCCTGCATCCAACAGCGAACGACAGGGCGAGATCCAGCTGCGTGGTCCCACCATCTTTAGGCAGTACTGGAAGAACGCAGAAGCCACGTCGAGAGAGTTCACCGAGGACGCCGACGGGCAGGGCAGCTGGTTCAAGACGGGCGACGTCGCTGTCCGCCGCAACGTCGATGGAGCCGGCAAGAGCGATCAAGCTTGGGCAAAGGGACCCCTCTACTTCATACACGGCCGCCGGTCCGCCGATATCATTAAGACCGGAGGAGAGAAGGTCTCAGCTCTTGAGATTGAACGCGAAATGCTTTCCCTCCCACAGGTTGACGAAGTCGCTGTCGTCGGCTTGCCGTCGGAAGCCTGGGGTCAGAAGGTCGCCGCCGTTGTCGTGCTCTCGGACCACGGCAAGACTGCTGGGAAGGGCGGAAGAGCATGGTCTGCGCTTGACATGAGGAGAGCGCTGAAGGAAATACTTGCCAACTACAAGATACCGCAAGAGATGAAAGTTGTGGATACCATTCCGCGCAATGCCATGGGGAAGATCAATAAAAAGCAGCTGGTCATCCAGATCTGGGGCGAACCGCTTGAGGGTACAGAGAAGAATGGCGCTGTACAGGTGCCGAATGGGAGTGTATAATCGGTTAGGTGTATGAACAATATCAAACATACAACCACTAACTATGTCTGTTTGAGAGGCCAGAATGTGGATGCGCCCGTATCGGTGGCTGCATCTGGAGAGCCAACGCACCGGGAGCTCTCACAAAGACGCCAAAGCGCTGTACATTTTTCTGATGCGCATCTCGCTATGAGTGCACTGTGCACCAGGTGTAGGAGCTGCAGCCTCAAAAGGTTCAGCGATACAAATCCAGCTCAAGCGCGAAGAAGACAGAAGCTGCAGCATTACGCTTGTATGCTGTCACAGCTGGGTTGGCGCCTCTGACTTCATCCAAGCTTATCCAAGCTGAATGCACCTGGGCAAAGTCCTGGGCAAAAGGATGCTGCATGCCCTCACCTGATAACGGCGCGCTAAGAGGCATGGCTTACGTCAGTGTTGGCGGCTGTGGCTTGCGTAAGCCACATCGACGATGAACGGCTGCAATTGAGTGGTTGGAGCTGACGCCATACTGCATATCATAAACATTCGTAGCAACATGACACAACTGCAAGAATATCAATCTCAACGTGTATGAAAAATATACGAATCGATTTTGTGCAAGACAACAACGGAATATCGGGTATTTGAAATCGGTATTAAAAAAGCGTACATGATCTGCCTCTGGCGAAACTCTGATTGGTGCGGTTTGAGTACGATACACGTCTCGGCACATCGAGTGCCGATCACTTACTCCATCTTTTCATGTCGCATACTACGCAACGCGTACAAGTCATTGTGCAAAATAATGCACTGACTTAGGCCGAGTGGCCAGCGTCGGCGCGAGCAGCCGAATTGTCCACTTTGTTTCGGCGCTCGCGGCCCTTCTCGCTCCAAGGAAAGTGAGCGACAGGAATAACGAAGAAGCTACAAGAGAGTCAGCATACAAAGAATGAACCAAGGGCGGATAAGTCTCTAACCTGTTGGAACTGTCAGCAATACCGGCAAGGGCATTATACCAAGCGGCAAAGGCAGCCATGAGACCAAAAGCACCACCAGCGACAATGCAGCCTTCCTGGGGATGCCCGCCAGAGTTTTGGAGATAACCGATTCCAAGCAGAAGGAAGGCCACGTCCAGGGTGAAGAAAAGGAAGAAGAAGGCCACGGTCGAGCGGAGGGTACAGAGCAACAGGAGGAAGGTGAAGATGAACCAGCCCATTAAGAATAGTCCGAATGCGTTGAGAAAGTCGTCTCCCATTAGACTTTCGATTTCGAACCCGCCCGGAGTGAGGACGATGGCAAATGAAATCCAGAAACCGCCATAGGAAGAGAGAGCAGTAGCACCAAATGTGTTACCAACGGCCATTTCCCTGATTCTGTATAAGCTAGGTACGGCATTAAGATAAATCAGTGATACATACCACATGCCAGCCAACAGCTGAACGAGACCACCATAGCCATAAGCAAGGGCAACGACGATGTTGGGGTGAGCGATGTCTGCAGTGTTGACATTGATCAAGGACAGGACAAAGGTGGTAAGGGCGAAGGCTGACAGACCCAGCGGAGCTGGGTTGGCGAATTTGCGGTTCGGTGGCCTGTAGAGACCGGGTTGGAATTCACCACCAAAGGCAGCGAGACGCATTTCCGGGTCGTTGGTAGCAACATGTGCGAGGGGGTTGCCGCCATAGTCGTAGGGAGATCTCTGCTTGTGTATTCCCGCACTGTTGGCTGCGGCATGGTCGTGCGCGCTGGTGCCATTGGTGCCATTGGTACCCTTTTCCAAACCTGGTCCGCGCTACAACGACAGTTAGACGAGCGAGGGGCCTTTGACCGTGCGAGCAACTTACTGCGGTGTCGTTGTGCTCGTGAGCTGTCGCCATGGTTGTTGTGTGCGAGTGACAGGAAGCTTCAAGTGCAAAAGATACGATAGCCGGCTCGGGAAGGGTTCGAGGGGTCGTCTGGGAAAGTGAACAAAATCAAGTCTGGGGGAGCGGAGGGACTGATATATGTCCAGACTGGACCAAGCAGGGGGAGCATGCGTCAAACGACGTGGGCCATGGGCCGCTGTACCATACTGGTCTTAGCATCACGACTCAGGGTGAGTAATTGGATTCCAAACAGGTGCTTAAAGCGGAACCACCACTCATGGGCGGTTCCCCATGGAGGTTTCTCCAGGCCGGGTAAAAGGACGACTAGGGTCCCCACTGACGGTCAATCAAGTGAGCGTAGTTTAAGGGCAGACGGAGGACAATCAGGCGGATCAATGCTACATGCGTCAGGGATCGGCGCCAAAAGCTGCCTTATACCGAGGTTGGGTGGACGCCGACAAAGAGAAACGCCAACCGCTCCTTGAGAGCTTGTTGTTCACATAAGCGGCGTCTTTTGCTGTGGCTGCTGTTATGACGCTGACGCAGAGAATGACTATTGGTATGGCTGCTCGATTTCCCCGATGGTGGGTCGCCGTCCACATACCAAGCTTTACGTCATCGTTTCTCCTGACACGACAACTCGCGAAGGTCAGCTTCCGGCGAGTAGGCGAGGGTCTCGACAGTCTCGCGAGAAGGCTGAGGTGTCTTGAAGCCTCGTATAATTTTTGGGCCTGAATTGTCTGTTTAATGATGGCGGTCTGAGAGGATGAAATTTCCTCAAGGGAAAGGCCGCAGCCACAAACGCGTCTATGGCAGTTAGGGTACAAGGCTCAAAGATAGCTCCAACGTGCTCATGTGGCTTCAAGGTTAAACGCGAGATCTGGTGCACGCGAACTTGTAGTGCCTTGCTGTGGCCGATGGGATAGAAGCCCGGATGCTCCGGGCGTTATTATGTGCTCCGTACTGTGTACATGAACCCAGGCTTGGTATCGAGTCGTTGGAACGTCGCCTTCCGAGTGGTGCAAAAGCCGCGGTACGTCTTATCGCTGTGAACTGTTAACGCAAATAATTCCCCCGAGTCCCCAGACGAGATTGCTCTTAGGGCCGCGGAGCAAATGGAATTTGTCGCGCACGCAGGTAAGGTTCTGGTGGCTAAGCTTTGTCCAAGAACTCGGCACAGCGGGCACCGGCACGCTTCCAATATATCACGACATGACATGACAATAATAATTGCAGTCGATAGCTGCACCATCGCAACAAGCTTACGCTGGGTGCCAGAACCTGTAGATGCGCAAAGCTTCAAGCTCGATGTCGAAGATACCGTCGCATCAATTATTGTGGCATCTTTAGTAGCATAGAGTTGCCGTGGGCCCTCTCGTGGTTCGGGCCCCGAGTGGTGCAACATCTCACCATCCTAGACCGTGGTTGAGGCGCACGTGGGCGGCAGGCTGTTACACCCCTTCGGACCCCTTCGGACCAGCGGGAGGAGCTGTCAAGTCATCTTGTATCTACATCCTGCCGTTCCGTCTCCTTTAGCAGAGTCGCTTGGGGAGATGCCTCGTTGCTTACAGAGATGAAGATGTGTGACTGCTCTTGCCTGAAGAACATCTCGGTCGTTTACAGTCCTACGTCTTCGAATTGGCTACAAGAGTCATCTTGGGACTGCGCTTAGAAATAGTAGCAGTTCATCAAGTACGCATGTTGAATGTTCAGTCAGTGGCTTCGCAATAATGGCGGACTCCCTTCAACATGGCAGCCATTCTTGGAGGGTTGCGAGGATCACGCAACATTGAAAAGTTGGTAAGCACTTTAGGCTAGCGGCATACCGAATACGCATCTTCGGGAGCCCTGCCTCAACCCTAATATTTAACGTCAGGTGAGATTTTACCAACGGGATCAGTTCATGTTACGGCGCTGCGGCTGTCTTTGTCTGCTAATAGCCACACGACTCACGAGCTGTTCGGTTATATGACATGTACGCACCACCGGAGTTGCGTGATCAGTGAGATAATAAGCCAATGGCCCTCGGTTTCCTTACAATTCCCAGAAGTACCGGCGCTCGGAACTGACGGAGAACGGTCCCACCTCATCTGCGGGGAGAGGTGGAACGAGTGCGAGATGCGAAGACTCCACTTTGTCCGTGCATGAGGCGTGGCGGTGCTGGGCAACGTTGTCTGTTGCCACGGCTACTTATCTGATGCTCTTTTTTTCCTGCCAGCTGCCAAACTGTAGCAGGCACAGGCACGTCTAACGCCGCATCATTTGGGCTTCGAGAGAAAGGATGGACGTCGCCAAAAGAAGCGTGCGGATATAAGAAGCGTGGCGTTTTCTTGTAAGGCCCTGCCGGCTTGGTACACTTGGCGCATGTCGCTTACGTTGCAGGCATCGGCAGCGGAGAAAGGCAAAAGGAACAGTTACGGAAGCGCGTCTCCCTCGCATCCGAATATGATGTCGGAAGAGTTTGGGGATAGCTTTCATGGGTGTTGAGGCTGCAGGTGCGTTTGGGGCAGAGCCAGCTGCAGCCACCCAGCCACAGCGTGAGCATAAGAGCAAGTACGTCATAGTGCTGTCGATCCGTGTCTGTTAGCAGCTAGCGGGGAAGTCGACGTTACGAGCAGGTGTTGGCAGCTTACGGCTTTACTATTAGGCAAACATGACCATGACGGTGAAGGAACAGAGGCCCTTAGAGACAGTGTAACCGGTAGTAGCTGCTTATACCATCCTCAGTTCACACCCGCGACAGCACAGACAACCACAGCATGGCGTCGCAGACCATGTCGCACGAGGACATGGCCAGTCTCTCCTACTTCGACCACTCGTCGGCCAAACGCGTCAACACGGACATTGTGCTCGTCGAAACCATTCGCACGCAGTACCCCGACCTCGACCTCGTTGTCGCACCCCAGGGCAGGCTCAACCTGCTCGCCTATGCCTCCGCCGGCTTTGCCAAGGCCACGGCCCTCGACGACGTGGTCAAGGACCCCGTCTACGGCCCTGGCCTGAAATGGCGCTCGTACGCACCGCCCGCCCGGAGGCTCGACACGGGCCCCGGCGTCATGGTGGAGCGCGTTATCTTCGGCAAATACATGTACAGGTGGAAAGATCAGGAAGCCATCCTGTACCTGGCAGAGGGCCGCGATGGCATGGCATCGTACCCGGCCCCCACGAACCACTACATCCTCTCTAACGCCTCGCACAAGGTGGACGAGCTCATCAAGGAGGCGACCAAGTGGGGCGCCGAGCTGCACAACGAGGTGTGGGTGTTTGACGGCGGCTACTGGCAAAAGAGCGCCGAATTGTACAATTCCGTGCAGAAGAGCAACTGGGAGAGCGTCATCCTCGACGAAGATATGAAGAAGTCGCTCATTGCCGACGTGGACAACTTCTTCGATGGCCAGAAGACGTACCAAGATCTGAAGGTGCCATGGAAGCGCGGCCTCATCTACTACGGCCCGCCAGGGAACGGCAAGACGATTAGCATCAAGGCCATGATGCACAGCCTTTACCAGCGCGGCGCACATGGAGACACAAGGCTTGCTGTTCCCACGCTCTACGTCCGTACGCTGTCGTCTTTCGGCGGTCCGGAATACGCGCTAGCACAGATCTTTGGCAAAGCTCGCCAAGAAGCGCCCTGCTTTCTGGTCTTCGAGGACCTGGATTCAATCGTCAGCGACAGTGTGCGCTCGTACTTCCTCAACGAAGTCGACGGTCTCAAGGCGAACGATGGTATCCTCATGGTCGGCTCAACCAACCATCTCGATAGGTTGGACCCCGGCATTGCGAAGAGGCCGAGTCGTTTCGATCGGAAATACTACTTCCCTGACCCAAGCTACGGCCAGCGTGTCCAGTATGCCAAATTCTGGCAAGGCAAGCTCAAGGATAACAAAGAGGTCGATTTTCCCGACGAGCTTTGCGAGAAGATTGCAGAAATCACGTCGAAATTCTCCTTCGCGTACATGCAAGAGGCTTTTGTAGCCACGCTCCTTGCCATGGCTGCGCGAGGCGGCAAGAACCTTACCGAGGCTGAAGTGGAAGCAGAGAGATGGGCTGGGCCTCAGGATCCGATGAAACTAGGGGCCGATACTCTCCATGCGAACTTTGGACGGTGCGTTTCTTTGGTTGGTACTGACCATGTCACGTCGGTATCAGAACCAGATGTAGAAAAGCTAGAGTTGTGGATTGAGATGAAGAGGCAAGTCAAGATTCTAAGGGAGGAGATGGAGGAGAAGAAACGCAAGAGCGATTGGGAACTGCCTAGCCGGCCAAAGGTCTCAGCTGCGCCGAACCCGACCAATTTCCGAGATGAGCTTGATGCCATCTTACACGGCGGGCAGGAGAGGCGCCCGAGGCACTTATTCCCAGAGTTTGAGTATCTGTCCAGGCAGACGCGGTTTGAGTAGATTCCAAAGCGTGACTTGATATGACGCAGCACAGAGGGCGTTGGGGCTGTATGTCGAAATCAGCTTCTTGCACAGTAGCTTGGTTTTTATGGGCAATGTTACTTGGTATATTCTCCTAGATAGTTAATTCTCCTAACAAATGCTATTGCGAAATTCCGGCCTCGGTTTCCTAGCTAGCAACAGCTTATAGCACTGCGAAAGCACTGCAGTAAGATACACTGCTATCCCTCACCTCGTCCACCAGACTGCTCCTCTCGTACCTCAAGAACTTGAAGGTGCCCTTTGCTTCCCCCAGCCCTTCGGCTTTCTCTACAGCAGCCATGAAGAGACCAATGGGGTGCCTGCCACACACCGTGTTGCCCGTCTTTCTGAGTTGGCTGAGGAACTGGCTATGGGATCCGCTCTCCACTGCATCCATGCTCTCGCGGTCGACGGCGGCAATGCTCTCGTGTATGGGATATTCGTTTTGTACGCGCGAATTCGATTTCAGTTGCGTGGCCGGGGAGTTGTCCGGGGGCTGATAATATGTGTAGCGGAAGCGGGAGCCCCAATGGCAGAAGTCTGACGAGATGACGAAGAGATTGGCGGGGTCGCAGAGGTAGGGAGAGAGCAGGGAGCCATAGCGAGTCTCGGCGTCTGCGTCGGTATTGCCCACCAGGATGGGGACCAGAGGGACAGATGTGGTGTCGTTCTGGAAGTTTGAGTTGTTCAACGACAGCATCTTGTGGATGTACGGCAGGTGCATCTCCAAGCTGTGCTCGTCCTCGTCGATGCTCTTGGACATGATCTCCAGGCCCCATGCTTGCTTGATCTCCTGGACCAGCGTCGTGTCTACGCTGAGGTCGCCAAGTGGCGTGCGGTACTTGGCGCAGGCCGTCGTTGCGGCGCCGCTAAGGTAGTAGTGGTGTGAAGGGCCGAGCAGAAAGACGCGTTTGCTGTTGAGCGGTCAGCACCATGGTTGTGGTGGATTTGCCTCGACGCGCTTGACGTACGCATTCGCCCAGTCGGCGCTCTTGTAGGCCCAGGCAGCAGCTGGCCCAGAGTACGAGTAGCCGGCATGTCTGCGTATGCGTGAGCCTCGTGTCCATGCTACAGCTTCCTCATGGCGCATACGGGGCGATGATGGCACGCGCACCCGGCCTCGGCAGCGAGACGGGGCCTTGCTGTGATGAGGCCGAGCCGATGGGCCTGGTAGTGCTGGGCACGGCTCCGAGCCAGCCGTCGAGTTGCTGCGAGAGCAGCTGCGCGTTGTCCGTGTACCAGGAGCCGGCGTGAGAGGCTTTGCGAGTGACCATGGTGTTGGATGGGTTCGATGAATTGAGGACGAGCGTCACGATGAGGGGTGGTGGGGTGACCACGTGAGACGGCCATCAGCAACGCGACTCGCTCCGTCCTTCCAGGAGGAGCACGCGACGCGCTCGCGATCACAGTTCGCGTCTCCCTCGGCCAGCCGCTCTGCTCTTCGTCACCCACAACACCCACCACCACCACCACCACCACCACCAGTCGCCCTCCTTCATCCATCGCAAACATGGGCTTTAAACGCAAGCATTCCACCGACTGCTTACCCCTATCCTCCAGTGGCTGGGACTTGATGAGTGCAAGTCGAGTTAAGAGCAGCGACTGGGGCAACCGCACGTGCAAGAGACTCCGCGACAACCGCCCTGATGAGCGCACAATACATGGTCAGTCGCTACGGTTACATGTTTTCAGGTAGACGCGGCCCACTAACGCTGCACAGAGAAGACACTGAACAAACTCTTCGCCGCCCAACGCGCCCATCTGGAAGTCTCACCCGTTCCTTCCGAAACGCTGCCCTCTCAACTGCCCTGCCAAGTAGTCTCGAAACCACAGAAGTCGACCCTACACTCCTTCTGGAAGGAGCTCCCAGCACCCCCTGTCCAGGTGGCCATCTTCGCCGCGCCCGTACAACAGGGTCAGCCCACGTCACAACTGCCTCGCTGTGAAGACTGCGATGCTCTACTACACGCCCAGAGCGACAGTATGCATGTGGATATGGATATGGATATGGTTATTGCGATGCAAGGCACTCCATTCTCGTGTAATGAATGTGGAAAGAACGTCTGTGGTACTTGTGCTGTGGTATCGACGACCAGGCATTGTCTGCAGTGTGCGACCAGCGGAAAAAATTCCAGGCGGTGGTGGTAGGTGCACGCGACCATATAGTGCTACCCACGAAGTAGCTGTCTGTTTGTTTCACGGCGTTTAGCGTTTGCATTGGTAGCCAGCATGATATCCCCACGCACAACCGCCTATAGTTTCTTCAAGGGTACCGAATGTTAGTCGGACAACATCTATAGTGTAACATTTTCTTCAAGATCCAGTTAACATCCTACAACCTACGGTTCATGTTTACATGTAAAAAAACTACTTGTTCTGTCTGGAACACTGACCAAAAAAAGATCCAAGGTCTTGCCCGGTTTCTTTTGATGGTTAGGAAATGTGCAAAGACTCACAAACGGTGTGCCTTGCCAGACAGGGGTTATCAGAACGTTGAGGAGTGAAAACCTGCACTGATAACCACAACCTAGAGTCGAATGAGCGCATGCTCGGGAGGAGGCTCGTGAAAGGTGAACATACACTACGCAACGTATACTAGGATTACAAAAACCAAACTTGGCTATACTTGTGCTGGATATGAAAATCTGAACTTACAGAAATTGCGTTTCAAGTGAGCGGCTACCTAGGCAACAAATATCACAAATATAAGAGATTCCTGCAAAACACCCTCCCAAAATAGTGCTGGTGTTCAGCCATGAAAAAGAGGGTTTAGTTCACCCACTTCGGCGAGCTAACCGCACCACAAACATTCATGGACAGATGAGAAAAAACAAGAAATTGAAACTAAAACGCTGCGTACGAGTGGGAAGAGCTTAACCGTCACTCGTTGTCGACACGATCAAACCTGAGGTAAACATGCTATACAAACATCGTAACATCAGCTAGAAGCGAGTGAGCGAGCACAGTATAAACCAAAAAAGAAAAAGCGATCAAAATTATGACATGTTTATTGTGATGTTTTCCAGGATAAGGCTACTCAGATACACATGTTTGAGTCTGCGGTATGTTTCTCCAGGATGGATGCGCAGTGGATTTGGGCGTGTTAATGGAACCATAAATCTTCGATAGCATTAGCAGACTAGGCTTGTAAAATGCATACATCGCGCAAGGAGCAAGTCTGTCGTGCTGTCAAGAAGCAGGCTGTCGGCAATGTTGCTCGTCGTTTCTGCCCAGTCCTAGCCTTCAAAGATCACCAAGTTCACCAAGCATGTATTAGATCAGCATGCAGAGCAGTTCTGGCCGGGGGATAAGGAAGATGTCAAGGCAGAAGATGTTGGTGAGGGAAAGCAGGAGTAACAGAAACATTAATCGTTGATTTCTTAGGTTCATGGAAAGCTGCTAGGCTCTAGTGTTTGTAATGCGAGTGCCCCGCGCCTACTGCGCATTTTGGCTGGTTCAAAGCGCTCCCACTTCTGCACCTCTCATTTTTTACTGTATAAGAATTTTAATGCTCAAAATTTTCTCAGCAAACAAGTGACAAGCGGGCGTAGTCTAGGGGTTATGATGTCTGCTTTACATGTAACATATGTGGAGCGCAGAAGGTCGAGGGTTCAATTCCCTCCGCCCGTACATCTCTTATTTTTTTTATTTTTGATACATTTTTTCAACCCTGTTATGTTTAGTTAATTAATAATCTACGTTAGGTATCGTGCGTGTTGGCCTAGCATCTAGTGATTTTATAGACATGAATAGAAAGTTACACTCTTGCGCCCTCCTGTATCTATGCAATATCTTCACGTTTGTTAATTGCTAGATACAACGCACACCGTATAAGCACTAAAGCACGCTCGCTATGGTTTTCCTCAAAAGCGGATTTTCTCAAATCTATCTATATACCTAGAAAGTATAATCCAAAGAGTTGTAGAAGACATGTTACTATATAGAGCAAACCTCAGCTGTGGAGCTTAAGAACAGCCGGGTCGCCACCACTTGCACATGACACAGCTCCAGAGTCCATGTGAGCCCGAGGCGTCTCCGCGCCCTTCTCACCAACTCTCAGTCCAACACCAGCCGCCATGTCGCATGTCCTCTTTCCAAAAGCGCCTCTACTGCGCCCGGCAGTCCAGCGCTCAATTCCTCGTCAATTCCTCGCCTCGTACCACCGGCCGCCGTCTCCGAAAGTGCCCTCCGGCTCAGCACCTATCCGCACCCTGCTCCGACAGACGACGCTCCGCGCAAGTATTATAGCAGCACAACAAACATCGTCTCCAGAATCGCAACAACTCATATACGCGCAACAGCGCTCCCGTTCACCATCTCCTCCGCCACCCTATCAAGCGCGCAACTTTTCTCTTCTCGCGGCGCCAAACCAGTGGACGCGTTTCAACACATCGTACAACGCCCTCTCCTCGGTCCGTACCTTTACCTCAAAACCATGCGCAAAATTCGCGTCACCGACCTCACAGTCGCCCTCATCTCTGTCTCCAGATAGGCAAGAAGCGGTCGAATACGCCATAGAGGAGATACAGGAGTTGTACGGTACCGCGAAAGACGAGTTTGAGATTGCGTCCGAAGAGTCGGAGAAGAACACCACGTATGCGCCGGATGACAGAGCAGCGGCGAGAGAGGAGCTGGATCGTCTATTGGAGTACTACAGAGGTGTCGTTGAGGGTGCGGATAGAGGGATTGCGGAGGAGGTGAAGAGGAGGGTTGGACAAAGAATTAGGGAGCTAGAGAACGCAGTGCTAGCTATGGAGGAGGCTGCTACCCATGGAGACTAGTCGTCCTTGTAGTGTGGTTAGATACGAACAAGCGAGCGTAGAACCAGCAAGTGTACTGCGCAACGGTGATATGTGAATCTACTTAAAATAGCCAATGACAACATCCGTTCGCATGAGTATCGAGCAAATCCTAGGCTCAGGTCCGCAGAACCGATTTAAACTTTCTAATTCTAGTTATCATGCCAGTAACCAACTCATCTCCCGATGTACAATCCGCGTCAGGGCGGTCGCGGCTTCGGCATCTGATTATGTTTCACGCTCCATCCCTGCATGCTCCTCCTCGTACCCAAAGTCTTCCTCTGCATCCGGTTCATTGACGTTGTATGAAGTGTCGATGCCGCCCGGAAGTTTGTTGCCGAATCGCGAGACGTCGATGAATTCTTTACTGGGCTCCTCTGGTCCTTAAGCTCTGTGTTCATTCTCGATAAACTCGACGCTTCTTCCGCGTCGGGCTTGGTCGGCGAGCTTGATAAGAGCACATATTGCGTGTCCGCAGTCTCGGTCTCCGATGCCCTTCGTTGGGGCTTGTAGGGTATTGGGCGATTCTGTAGTTTATGGGTTGGTACTGGGAGAGCTTGAAAGAGACGCGGGGTCCGTGAAGCAGCCGGTCGGGCGTTAGACATGTCGTATAACGGCAGTGGCATGTGATAAACGAGTGATGACTGCGAGCCCTGGGAAGATGAGGCTGTGGAAGAAAGTACAGGTTCCACCTCTTCCCCTACTGTACTGCCTGTTCGCTTGAAAAAGCTAGTAATGGGTTCTTGACCTATCGCCCGTACCTTGATCGTGTTTGCTCCAGCGGGCTTTCCTTTTCCCTTTCTGGATTCGGCATGTGCTGCCTTGCCTGGTTCTGCGTCCGGGACGCTGGCGAGCGTGCGGATGCGCTCTGCTTCTCTCTGCATTGCTTGAACGTCACCCAGCTCCCGCGCGCTCGTGAAGCCGGCCTTCATAGTCTGCACAGTAGTGGTCGCCGTGAAACAAGTGACCACTTCATTTGTGACCGGTACCACCCCACTTGAGCAGGAATTTGAGCTTTCAAGTTTACGTCTCTTGACAACTTGCTGCGGCCCCTCGCTTCTAGGATGTGAGCCTTTGAACTTGTCGTCCGAGGAAGTACCCCATGAGAAATTACCATCCTCCATCTCTTCTCGCGTTGCTGGGTACTTGTCATCCTCCAATTGTTCCAGCGAGCTACGAGCGGCGTCTATGTCTGTAGATGACGGACATGGGCGACGAAGGATTCGAGCGAGGTCTGGAATAGTATTGCGTTTGAACGCCAAGTCGGGTCCCCGTTCATTGAAGAGCTTCTGCACTTTGCGTTCAGATACAAACCTTGAGAGTTTCGTCTCTTGTTGCCCCGACTGCTTGAATGGACAGCTTAGATATAGCAGTCCTTGTGCCCGCGTCATGCCGACGTACAACAGACGCCGTTCTTCGCCCTCGTCGTCCGCGCGGCTATGGGGAATGGAGCCGTCATATACTGCAGGCATGAAGACGACAGGCCATTCTAGTCCCTTCGCAGCATGGATGGTGGACATGGTGACTTGGTCTAGCTCACCGCCCTCCTGATCTGCTGCGCTTGAGAGTGTGACATTCGCAAGGAACTTAGATAGAATGTCAGCAGCCGTATCCTGTTGTTGCGCAATAGCGTCTACAATAGGCACCGCATCATCGGCGATCTCTTCTCCATTGGCAACTACAGTGGCCATATGCGTTGCCTGATTCACAAGCTCCTCCACATTCGCCCATCTCTCTTGCCAGTTTTCCTTGTGGGCCTGTTTGAGGTGGGACTCGAACGAGATCTTCTTTAGGACGTGACCAATCAGTTCTGGCAAGTTACAATCTCTACCCTTGTCGGGAAGAAGCTTCTCGCGCGAGGTGAGTATAACATTGACGAATTGCTCAATGCCCTTCTGTGCTTGGAAAGACACTTTGCTCTCTGACTTCCTTCTACCCTGGGCAACATCGAGCACCAATTTCCACAAAGTGATCTTTTTTATCTCTGCTTCATCGAGCAGAGCTTTCACTGTAACGTCGCCGACTTTCCGAGCAGGTACGTTAATGACACGCGCTACCGCGCAATTGTGTTCCGGCTGACTAATTACGCGCAGATAGTCCAGAATGATTCTAATTTCGGCGCGATCGAAGAACTTGGTCCCCGCAACCATGCGATAGGGGATACCGGCCTGTCCCAAAGCTCTCTCAATCTGGAGAGACAGTGACGACGAGCGCAAGAGGATAGCGTAATCGTTATAACTCAGCAGACCAGCTAAGAGGGTTCGGGTCCGGTGGATCTCTTCAACTATCCACATCGCCTCAATGTTCGCCGACACGAGATGGCGAAGAGTGGGTTGTTCGCCAACGCCATGTGTGGCAATCAATGACCTCTGGGGTCGGCTTTCATCCTGCTCTATCACAGCCATGGCTGAGCTGAGAATATATCCTGAGGACCGGTAGTTGTTTTCAAGGTTGATGACAACTGACTCTGGGTAATCTGTGCGCATGCGATGCAAGTTTTTGATCTCAGCGGATCGAAAACCGTAGATGCTCTGATCTGGGTCGCCGACAATGGTGATGCGTCCCGTTCTTTGAGCCAGGAATCGCATCAGCTCGTACTGGATGTTGTTGGTGTCCTGATACTCGTCGATGAGCACAGCCTGTATAGTCGAGACGCACGATGGGACTTGCCTCAGAAGGTCGACGCAACGCACGAGAAGATCGTCAAAGTCGAGGAGATTAGAGGCCTTCAAGTGTTCCTGGTAAGAAGAGTAGACGCTGGCGAACTCGTTTTCATTGACATTCTTGGCGGTCGTCCTAAAATCGTCGGCCGAAATGCCCTTCGCCTTCAACTTGGAGATGCGTGAACGAGCATGGCCTGGTTCCACGGTGTACTGATAGCGCGTGACTATGCGTTTCAGAATCGCTGAACTGTCGCTGGTGTCTGCGATGCCAAAATTCTTGTCAATCCCGATCTCCTGGCCATAGCGGGACAGGAAGTGTCGCGCGACGGAATGGAAGGTACCCATGATCAATTTCTGCTCGAGCTTCTCACCCACAAACTCCTTGATCCTCTCCTTCATCTCCCGCGCAGCTTTGGTGGTGAAGGTGCATACGACAATGTTCCATGGCTGTAGCCGCTCGTGGCTGATGTGGTACGCCACTCGTGCGGTCAGTGTTTTCGTCTTGCCCGAACCAGGAGGCGCGAGCACTTGCACGACACCTGCGGGGCTCGTCACGGCGCTCTTTTGTGCATCGTTGAGACCTTCCAGAAGTGCATCCATGGCCGATCGCGGGATACGTTGCATCCCATACGAGGCTGGTTAGGGGCAGGCGTGGAGATTGGCGTGGAGGTATCCGGGCTTCAAGCCGCGCTAGCATGTAGGTAGTAAGGTACCGGTACCGGGGTGCCGGGGTACCGGTCGTGCCGGTATACCTAGTACTAGCGGCCGCGTTGCTCGTGGTAATACGCACGATAAGATATCAAGCAAGACGCCCCTGCGGCACGGTACGGACGGGTACCTGCAATTCTGCTCCACCCTCCCGAGGTCGTCACTTCGCTCAAGGCGCTAACGCGATGCTTAGGTACGGCTGGTTTATGACGTCCTTGCATTCGGGCGCGGCATGCAATACACTCAAGCTCTCACGGCCCTGACAATACAATAGTAATGGAAAATAACCGGGCTCTGTGTGTGCGGGATGGGGCTTGGGCAATGTAACACATATCTAACATATGTCTGGTCATTCTATTTGAGAGCGATTTCCACAACCAAGGTACCGTACGGTATTGGCTTATTGCTAATGAGTTTGGCCGGGAACATCCTCCAGAACATATGCCTTTCCAGGCATTCTAGGGAGAGCCATAGCAAACATAGTTGACACCTCCTCCCCACAGTGGCTGTCCCTTGCAAGTCCCCGCACAGACGGCCCCGTAGTTGCCATTGCGAGCTTGTTCCGTCAGGATGCAGTTGTCCAGGCATTGGTTGTCTGTGTGTCATGAGACGTCAGCTCTTGCTGTTGGAATAGCCAGTCATTGTTGCGGTTATTCAAGGATCACTTACAGCCTCGGTATGGACCAGGGTCATGGGCTACAGACTCATCACCGTCCTCGCACTCAGGTATACCGTTCTGTCGTGGAACAGAAACAGCGAAAGCGCTCGTAAGAAGGATGCTGATCAAGCCAACTGAGAGTCTCATGGTGACGGTTTGGTCTGAGCAGTGAGATGAAAGTTCGTTTCTTCGTTAAGGCAAAGCAAAGATGTTAAGAGTTTTGAAGATGTTGAAGATGTTGAAGTGATGATGTGCAATGTGGGATTTTGTTGGGCGGAATTGACTGATATAAATACCCACTCCGGGCTCAGTGAAACTACCTGTGTTAAAGCTCATCTGGACAGCGTCTTTCCGCCAGCCGCCTTGGTCTGGTCTACATAGCGTCATCCGTCCGTTCCTTCCGGCAACAGCTTCTTCCTTCGTAGCAGGCATTTACTTCCCATAAGGTTTTTTGGTACGTCTACATCAAACTCTTCCCCGTTTTTTCCGGCGCGGCCTATCTCATAGTACTCTCAATTTCTCGCTCCGTAGCAAGATTTGATCCTGCTAACATGCCTTCGCTGGCCTACATTAATCCTTCTCCGCTCTTGCCGGCGCGGCCTAGTTCATATTACTCTCAATGTCTCACTTCGTAGCAAGATTCAATTTTACCAATACGCTTTCTCTGGCCTACATTGACCCTTTTCCGTTCTTGCCGGCGCGGCTTAGTTCATACCACTCTCAAGTCTCACTTCGTAACAAAATTCAATCTGACCAATATGCCTTCCCCGGCCTACATTGACCCTTCTCCGTTCTTGCCGGCACGGCGTATCTCATACTGTGCTCATATGCTTGCGTTGCATTGCAATTGGGTGTTTACACAGTACGTCTGCCAATATCCTTGCTCTGGCCTGTATACCATCCTTCTCCGACCTTGCCGGCTTGGTGTATGTTACATATTACCTACGGTACTATCACTAGCTTGCTTTGCTTTTGCTTAGCAGCAGTTGTCAACTTGTCAACTCCCACAACTTGATTGGCATGGTCCCAAAGAGGTTATTCCTTGGTCCCTCTTTGTCCATTGTTTTATGACAACTGTTTACTTGGTAGCCTCCCGGTTGGGATTCTACAGAAGAGATTCTTTGGAGGACCCACGATGGCATTGTTTAGGCGGCCTACAGTGACATTCTTTAGGCAGCCCACGATGACATCATTCGAATCCTTCGGTATGCAAAGCCAGAGCTACCTTCCGGATCCGAGTTTGAGTTTACAATATATTAAACTAGAACATTTGCGGACATAACTACAAGCATTGACTACGCTCCCTCGGACCGTAAGCAAACACATGGTGTGCTACTTGGCGGGACGCCTTAGCTTAGCCGCCCCCCGAATACCCGAATGCAAGCAAGAACTCATTGACATGATCTTCGATCTTTGAGGAACAATGAAGTATAAGTATATCTGCTTCAAGTGTAATGCCATCGTCTTCTAACCATCAAAGTTCCAACCCGCAAGACAGCAACTGAGCACTGCTGCTTCTCTCAACAGACTACGACGCCTACAAACTTCATCATGTCTTTCGTCGACGCAATTGGGGCCGTTTTGACCGCCTCTGGTACCGTCTTGACTGCCATTTCATTCTTCTCAGGAAACTGGCGAGGTGGGGGTAACGAGGGCGCAACCGTTACCATCAAAGGTACGACAATCAAGTCACCATCCAATTCTTCACTGATCGGTGACTAACACATGTTTCACCCTGGTAGCTGGCCTCGAAAGACGAGATGATGCTTCCGCCAGTCTCGTAAGTTCTAACGACTACCTGCATTCTTTGATAGACATGCATGCTGATTGAACTCTAGTCTGGCTCAATCCACCGTATCTATGCCTATGATGAGCGCAATGTATACGCAGGTCAAGCTGGTGGGGGCTTCCTAAATTCTGGTGACGTCCTCACGAGGACGGTGGATCAGAAAGTCGGGGGCCGTCGCGCTGGCTACATCAGTGTCGCCAACAACGATGATGCGACATGCATCTCTTGGATCACTGTTACTATGTTCGACGGCACGAGAGGTGGCGCTTGGACTGGCGATATCGGACCCTTCTGTGGTCAAGCCTTTTACTACAGCGTCGAGCCAGCGGGAGAAAAAAAAGACGGGACCGGAGAGTATGTCCCAAGGTGCACTTGGATTGATGCCAACAAATCGGGAACCATCACTAGCGCTGCCCTGAAATTCGACGTCGGCGCCCACGCCGAGAAAGTCGTTGATACCACGATTAGGAACGGCGTCTGTCGCTATACCATCTTTGGCCCAGACAGGGGCCCAATTCCAGGCAAGTCTCTATCTTCTGTACTATCAGCCCAGCACCAGATAGCTAACAACCGCTTGTAGGCCAACCCGGCAGGCGAAGCGACGACGATCGTCCCAGCTGGATGACGGAGCAGCTCATCGTGTCCAACCGCACTAGCCAGCCAGCCGAAGAACTCTGCAATTCTGACCTTTCTTGGGGCCCTGATTTTATTGGCCCTGATGGCAAGTTTTGTGATATGGGTTCCAAGACCCTTATGCCACTTTGTTCGTCAGAAGCTGTGGACGGGTGCGTTGAGGTTAACGAAGACGAGGGCAATGTAGTGAAGCGCATGAGCGTTGCGAAGCGGGTGACAGGTGTCGTGCACAAATCCTACAAGAACGTTCAGAAATGGGGACACTAGGCAGGCTATACCTACCTAGTCTAAGGGATTATTCGAGCGGTTTAAAACGCCTTTTACTTAAGTAGCAACTAAAGTCTATAGTTACTAGTTCTAGGTATTACGTTATCGGCCGCTAGAGCTTACCTAAGTAATTATTAATCTAGCCTCTATACTAGATATTGCACTACACTAGTTCTTATATAGAATAGCTTTATTTTCTATTTCTCTCTTCTATATATAGAGCTTACCTTCTATACCTAGCTCTAATACTAATATAAACTACTACTAAGCTAGTTAATCTACTAAGCTAGTTAATCTACTAAGCTAGTTAATCTACTAAGCTAGTTAATCTACTAAGCTAGTTAATCTACTAAGCTAGTTAAAAATGCTTAGTAGCTCTAACTTATATTACGCATCTTTAATTTAATTACTATTAAATAAGAAGCCTACGTACGTTAGTTATACTTATATCTAATTTAGAAGATACCTCTATATTCTTTTTACACGTTTACGTATTATACTCTATTCTACTATAGTTTCTATAGCGCTATAGAGCTAGTTAGACTCTTTCTTAATTACTACTACTACGCGCCTTCTTTAACTACTTAGTAGCTATAGTAGTCTTAGTAGCTACCTAAGATACTACCTTACTATACTCTATAGTACTACTATACTAGACCTACTTTCTTTTACGCGTTTTTTACTTAGTTATTACT